>BJKM01000019.1:910000-1195000 GCA_015082035.1 Chaenogobius annularis | reverse complement strand
CCCTGGTGAGCAGCTTTCGCGTCTTAACATCTGTGGTCTGGATCTCTTCCTTTGGCCACCTTATTATTCCTGCAGGGTATCTGATCACTGGCAAGGCGTAGCTGTTTATTGCCATTGAGCTAGCTTCTTAGGACTTGCCTTACTCGATGTAGGTATTTGGCTGTTGCCGCTTTCCTTGTTACCTCTTCAAGGCTGCCATTTGCCTATGGTATTCCTAGGTACTAGTAGCCATCCTCAATGTCTGCTATTGTTCCTTCTGGGAGTGAGACCCCTTCCGTGTGGACTACCTTCCCTCTCTTTGTCACCATCCGACTACACTTCTCAAACCCGAATGACATCCCAATGTCAGCGCTGTAGATCCTGGTCGTGTGGATCAGAGAGTCGATGTCTCGCTCGCTCTTAGCGTACAGTTTGATGTCCTCCATGTGGAGGAGGTGACTGATCGTGGCCCCATTTCTGAGTCTATACATTACATTACATTACATTACATTACATTACATTACATTACACTACCAGTAGTCGACGAGTGATTGAAGCAGCAGCACATAATAATATAATAATAAAAAAAATACATAAAGACATTCATTTTTGTCAGTTTCACACATAAGTCTGTCCAATATTGGAAAAGATTGTGGTATTATTGTTATAATTGCAATATTTAAATAATAATAAATTATAAATAGAATATGCATGCCCTAATTTACAAAAGCTTATAACATTGACAAAACCAAAAGTATATCGAGGCTAATTCAGAATTTTTAAGAATTAAAATAAATTAGAAATTAGATTAAACTTATTCATTAAACACACACTTTTTATTATTTTTTTTCGCAAAAAAATTTAAAACATAAAACACATAACTGAATATGACCAGAGAGCTAAAATTAAAATAAGAATACAAATGGACATTAACTAAACATGGTTATTTATATTTAAATTAAAGTCCCATTTGGTCCAATGTCTATCAAATTTGGCCATTAAAACATACATTTTCATTGAAAAACATTACAGATGGAGAACCTTGGTGTTATTGCGATATACTTAATTTGTTGTGATATTGATTATTGGGCCGCGCAATATTGCAATATCGCAATATCGATACTTTTGCGATATATTGTGCAGCCCACAATAACCCCCCTTACTTTGTATTTATATTTTGAAGTTAAATTGATGCTTTAACAGACTTAAACCATTTGTTTGAACTTTAGTTGGAAAAAGCATCTGTGCATCATAAGATCATGTGTCATTAGTGCAGTCAGTATAGGACGAAGGTTGTTGAGTTGTAGAGGTTGGATTTCAGTGCTGAGGGCCACTGTGTTTTCATGTCAGAGTACATGCAGCAGACCGTACGCACACAAGGGAAACTGGCAAAACCACAGTCTTACCTCAGATGGTAATCGCATCACTTACAAACACCTTTCTATATTTTTCTGCAATATTTTCTCAACTCTTGTTTGCATCAGTTTAAGTCTCATTTCTTTCTTTTACATAGAGGTGTCATACTATCTGTGTACCTGGACAGAACCGAGGATAGGAGAAAAGGTGGTCCAAAGAGAAAACAAAAGGCCTCTCTCTCCTTGCACTACCTGAATGTGGATCTCATGTTTCCCTGGCGTAGAATGAGAGGCTTTATCCTGCATGTGCTGCTGCAGGGCATTGAGACAAATACTCACCTGCACCAACGGAGCTACTAGATTGTAAATGTCATTCCTAGCTAAAGAGTTGATTTATTTACATTTAAGTAGAAAACAATCCCCATTTTGTAGTTCTTCTCTCATGTTGTGCACTTCTAGCCAAGGTCCTTATAGTAACTGCCATTGCTATGTTAAGTATTGCGTTAAGGCCTGGGTTTACACTTCCTTTGCAAGTTTCTCTGGTTTACACAGAGAAACACGCATGCTATGTGAAAACTAGGCCAGGAATGTAAATCTGATTATGCCCCGGCAGCAGACACACATGCATCTGAAGCGTGAGTGAAGGCAGGCTCGCCATGTCAAGTAGTCCAGTCATCATTAGACAGCAAATAATTCTATCACCCAATAGAAAAGCATAGGACAACCTCAGATTAACTGTGTCAAATCAAAATGCTATCAAGCCTTTTTTATGGTATTGTTGGATTTGCTGACATTGCATTAACCTTACAACAGCCATTGCACAACTTGTAAGAACAGGCCCATTCGCACCTATTTATTATCCACTTTATTTATACAGAACATTTTATAAACCGTTTCCAAAGTGCTGCACAGAGACAGCTACAATAATAACGATTTAAAAGCCCGAAGTACTTGCTAATCCTAAAACTATTCTTACAAATATACCCTTTTATCTTGGGATGTCAATATTTTTCAATTATATTGTGCCCTGAATAAACTCAATAATTAAATAAATAATTATTGTGACCCCAGGTCACAATAATTGTGACCCCAGGTCACTCTTGAAACAGAGGTTTCCATCTCACTGGGTTTCTTACCTGGTTAAATAAAAGGTTAATGAATAAATAAATAAATAAATAATCATGGCTTTTGTTTGTGATTATTCATGTTACATTGTAATTGTAAGCACAAAAAATAATATTAAAGCTAAAATAAATCATTACAAGCTGTAAGTCAACCTAAATATGCTGTAATGGCTTCATCTGGATGTTTGTCTTATTAACTTCAGAAAATGTGATCTCTAGACCGGGGGTTCTTAACCTTTTTTTACCTTGAGGCCCGACTTTTTCTGTAAAAAGTAACCTGTGGCCCAATCTCATAGTAAATGTATTGATTTTACCAATTTTGCGTCCCTCAAGGAGGCGCTCATGGCTCTACTTTGGGTCCGGGCCGTATGTTTGAGAATATGTGCTCTAGACCACTATGGGGGTTGCAAAATTATTTCAGGGGTTCCGCAGATAATGTGGAGAATATTGATAGTGTAGTCTTAAATACTGCTTTACACCCTTCAAATGCGGTGGTATATGTAGATTCCTGTTTGCTGGCCTACTACATACATTTGTATTGGCCTATGCGCTGAAAATCAAATCAAGCAATAGAAATATCACATATTTTTTATGTTAGGGGGTTACAAATGCCAACGGTTGTTATTATGGGGATCATAACTGTAAAAGGTTGAGAACCACCGCTCTAGACAACAGGAATGAAAGTACAAGAATAAAAAAAAAATTTGGCGTGTGAAGATGAATTCACAGATATGAATATCTGTAATATTTTTCATGAATATGTTCTAGTAGAACTAGATTTAGTCATAGTGGATTATCCAGATTATCCATTTAGAAAGATCTTTCAGAGAGAACCAGACAAATCTCACCGAAAATACCCGTGAACACAGCACACATCATACAATTAGTTTTGTTTTCTTTCATTAAATTGCGCATTCCACTTCTACAGTTACATTGTGCAACTTAATATGGATAATTAAGTTTTTTCGCTATTTGTAATGTTTTTTTATTATAGTTTATGTGCATTACCTTTATTAACACATTTAGTCTGGTCTAAGAGATAAAAAGAATGAAACTTCTCGACTAGACTAGGTGACAATTTTTTCCCCATAACTGTCTTCGTGTATAATGAGCTAAAATAAGATCACCTTTATTCATCCCACAATGAGGAAATTCGAGTGTTGAAACACAGATTAGGAACAGAAACACAGATTAGGAACAGAAATATGATAATAAAATCCGATTATTTAGAAATTACACACACAGCTATTGTATGGACAGAAAATATTGCACCAGGGATGACTGACATTATGTCACAGTATTGCACATGATTATAATAGCTGAATGACACATGTTCAGGGCTAACGGTGTTTATTGTAAAGCCTGACAGCAGCAGGAAGGAAAACCTCTCCTTCACACAGCGAGGGTGGATCAGGCTGTTACTGAAGCTGCTCTCCAGAGCACACAGAATGTCAGGGGGGTGAGACTCCCTGAGTCATTCCACGTACCCCTGTTTGGGAATACTTGGCAAGATATTATCCTCTTCCCTGCCTATCAATAAAGCAAATGCATGTCGAGCAGGTGTCCTGCTCAAGCAACAAATAGCTTTTTCAAATGTGTGCATGCTACGTCACTGAGTTAATATAGCATTGATTTGGCCTGCTTTGTGTGCACTTTCTTTGTTGATTCATGTTTTCTGAGCTGCCCAGCCCAGCAGCAGCAAACGTCATGGGTGTTACTTAACTGTTGTCCTTCTGGCAGTGACATGTCATTCACTTGCTGTGACGTGTGTAAAAAGAGGAAAGCTCATATCTCGTTCTTCTTTCGTTCTAAAACCAGTGTCTCAAGTAAGGCTTTTTTTTGACACCTGCCTCCATTTTTTTAAAATCACCGTATGACCTCACAGAAGATAAAAATAGAGCAGCGTGTTTGTTCCATCCGTAATGTTGTACGCACAAAAGGAAAAATTCCTATGTTGGCCAAGTTGTTGTCAAGTGCTAATGAGGGCAGATCATTGACGTCTTTTCATGCAGGTAACCACGGCAACTGCTCATTAAACACCTCGTCACCTTTGAAAATGCTGCTGCCTCTGCCGGACTCTCGTGCCGGACATGTTAGGAGTGGGCTATCACCTGTTATCTCTTAAAGACACAATAGACTTCCAGGGCCCCACATGGTTATGAGCCGCTCGCACTGTGCACAGGCCTGTTGATTTGTCACGGTGCCGAGTGGATGTTTAAACAATGTGTGTTGTTTGAAGGGATGCAGTGTGTTTCCCCTGGACTATAAAATGGCTGGATCAGGTTCCTGTTGTGATAACCGCCTAGAGTAGAAAAACACATCATAGTGAGAGGACCATGTATGGATGTAAAGGTCACTGTTTAGAGAACACGACACACAGGGCTGTTCCTGCTCGCGCTTTGGCCAAAATCACACTCATTTGTTTATCATGTGTTGTGACAGGAAGACGCTGTTCTGCTCTGGTTGTCCTGTAACATCTGCCTCAATGCAACAGTAATGAGAGTGGATTTGTGATCTGACCACCATTATCACCTCATACACCACAGAACAGGTTGACGAGCCCTCTAACCACTGAGTCACAGTAATCTGCTGCTGCCCAACAAAAATGTGCACCCAGCAGTACGCTGCATATCAAAATGTGTTCATTTATTGTGAATGCTGTTTTAAAAATATGCTAAATTTGAATATCCAGTATATCGGCTACAAATAGTGCTGATTAGAAATAAAAATGAAAAAGTGATATTGTACTTTCATATAAGGGTATATTTCTGCACTTTTGTGATTCATTTTACAGACATTTCACAGTTGTTTGATAATTAAACTTACTCAACTAATAAGTTTACAGACATGTTTTAATACATTTCTGTTGGCCTTACATAAGATTTTATGAATATCGTTATCAAGATAATCAGAAAAAATATAATACTGTTTCTATAATGTCTGTGTAATCCCTCATTCGTCCAGGAGTGTTCCATTGTAGAAATATGTATACCGTATTTTCCGGACTTTTAGCCGCTCCCCTATATAAGCCGCATTTGCTCTATTTTAAAAAAAACGATAATAAAACAATACATAGGCCGCACCTTTTGTATAGGCCGCAGAACTCTTTCCTTGACTTTTGGCATCGCATGAGCTCGTCCCGCTGTCCCCCCTCCAGCGTGCTCTCCCCTCCAGCGTCTCACCGTACATTCATTGATGTTAAGCTTGCGTGCAGCCGCGCGACTTCCTAGCAAGATCGATGGCCTTCATCTTAAAACTTGCTTCGTACGAACTTCTTCGTTTGGGTTCCATAATGATGCGGCAAGAATTTGAAAATAATTTATAGTTGGTAATTTGTCGTCCGTTTCTATTTGCTAGCTGAATAAAAAAGCAACATCTGCTTCTTTGCTTAACTTTTCTGTAGTTTTGATTCCAATTCCGGTTAGTAAAGAAAAAAACCACAGAAAAGCCGCAGCCTCTAAATAAGCCGCATGGCTCAAAACATCTGACAAAAGTAGCGGCTTATAGCCCGCAAAATACGGTATATATTTTTTCAATATGTTTTGTCAATATTGCCCGCTATCTACCCAGTTGTCATGTTTAGAGGTTATTCTGTGCAGGGCTGTAATTGACTAAAGACATTCCCTTAGTCAACTAAAAGAGGGTGTAGAATTAGATAAAGCTCTAAATCTATGATTCGCCCATATATTTGATTCAAAGTCAAACAAGACTTTTCACTATAAACAAGAAAAGTACTAGTAAGTTATATATTTGTTTGTAAAAACGCAAACTAAATTCACAATTCCTTCCCAAATCTGCAGCTAACCCATTCCATGTCTTCTTGTTTCGACGGTGTTCTATATAAAGCCTTAATAATCACAATAAAATAATTGGTCAAATGATAATAGTTTTGGTCGACTAAGACCCCAACAACCCGTTAATTGACTAAACAACTAAAGGACTACAGCGCTAATTCTGTGTGCAATCTACTTGTACACATGTCATATAAATGTGCTATAAATGTTCTAATATTCATGAAATTGTTTTCTGGTTTACAAAAGCTGTGAGCCACAGTAAACATGTAGTTGGTTGGTAATTTTGAATACTTTAACATTGTAGAAAATGTGAGTCTAACAGCAGAGGTTACCTTTCATGACATCATGCTGATGCTTTTTTCAAATTATTATTATTAATAGTAGTAGTAGTCGTAGTAGGAGTAGGAGTAGTATAGTGTAAAACCTGGAGTAAATTGGTGTAAAGGAGCACTAGTCCATAATTCATCTCACTCATAATGGCTTCACTGGCCCGAAGAGCGACCGCAATACACGAACAGGACAAGCAACCTGATCTATGGTAACCCAAAAAGGTGTTCAGAGACTCAGCCCTGCCTTCAGGAAAACGTACAGTGGATGTTACAGCAGTCCTTTGTCTGACGCGCCACACACACCATAATGTAATATATCAGATAAACATTGAAAATAGGCCCTGCTCTATTTGGCTGTGGTTTCTGGGAGTGGGGACACTGTGATTTCTCAGAAACTACTGCTCCTCAGACATGGTGACTGCCGTGTGGTTTTTACACAGTGTATTCTTTGGAAAGGGCTCGTTTCTTTGGTTGCTTTTGAAAATAGTAAGTCGTGTTTTGAGGGAGCTGCTGGATCAGACTGTCCTCTGTGGCCGGGACTGATCTGGGAGTTGGACTTATTTCTCTCTGTATAAGTAGCAGCTATTGGCATCATGTGCAGCCTCAGATTGATTCTATTGTTGCTTGTTTACTGTCAAGAATCGGTTTAATAGACGTTTTTATTACCATTTTAGGTATGTATGTAAGACAGTGTGACAAACCCAAGCTATTTTTGGCAACATTTACCTAAGAGAAGGACATGCTATGTAAGACTGAGTAAAGTTTAAAGTTACTTCTGTGATTTAGTGAGGCAGTGCTGTACAGTGTTTATAGCCAATCCCAACACAAAAAGCCAAAATTGGAAAAGATTTTTTCTCACATTGGGATGGCCAAAAAACTATACCCAGGCACTAATCATTACTCAAAAGTCTGAAAACTAGGTACTCAATTGAAGAAGTATTTACATTATAAGAAATTGACATTAGTTTGTGTTGAAAATTACTTTTTTACGGCAGAGTTCAATACCACAGTGAGCCGAAATCCTGTTTGAAATTTTCATATTTTGACAACACTAGCTCACACTTTATAAAACTAGTCCTTTTATTATTATTTATGGTTATGGTTCTAATGTTGACCATGGTTCATGTAGGTACCATGTGGTTTACATTAAGTGCTGGTGCCAAAACAAAGATAAATGCATCATCTTATATTCTTAACAGTGGCCCCTTAGTTTGGCATTTTGTGTATTGACCTACAGGTGGCTACTGAGTGGTGGATTTATGATGAAGTAATCAACTGTGTTCTGCTCTCTTTTGAGTGTGGAGTGTGCCGTCAGAGCAGCGAGTCACTTCTAGGGCGCGGTGGACTGTGTAAACTGGCCGCAGTACAGGATGGGCCTGGATGTCAGATGCGACGATGCCTGTTGGAAAGCCAGGGAGAGAAAATAAGAGGAAAGAGAGGCCTGTGTTTTGCAAAGAGGGTGTGACTGTAAGTGAGGGGTGTGTGTTATTGTGCTGGTCCACGGTGGACACAGGCCTCGCTTCCTGTAAATTGTTGGTTGTAGAAAAGAAGGATTGCTTTTCTTAAAATGAATAAAATACCATAATTTCTCTATTGCCACCACTGTTACAGGCAAAGTCTCAGATAGTTATTTTTAAAGACTGTTTCCTGTTCTTCAGCTCTGTGTGTCTTAGTGTAGCTGTGGTGTCTTGTGTGGTGTGGTCACTGAAGTGAACCAGACAACATTAACTATTTAGGAAGCCAGGGTTTCCCTATGGCAGCCTCATTTGCTTGGCTACTCTCTAAGTGACATGTTGATCATTCTGATATCTTAGTACTGTGTATGTGTATGTGTATGTGCTTTCATAAGGCTAATTGAAGAATAGGGTAATGTTTCCTTTGTCCTCTTCTCACAATATAAAGTGTGTCTCAGATGTCAGTTGTTGCATTATGGACATGTGAGGTCAATGTAGTATCTCAGAAAGTTAGACAGATTTGTTTTCATTTCTTCCCCCAAAGTTTGAACTCTAAACCTCATGCTTTGCTGACAGAGGGTTGGCTGTGGACTCCTTGATTGAAAAGACCCAAGCATATCATTGACAATCGGGAATTCAATTAACACCACAGTCCTGCGTACATACAGTAACAACTAATATTATTGTTTTATATTGTGATGAATGTATTGTTGCATAAGTGTTAAATGTGAATGTAAAACATAATGTCTTGTTTATGTTGTTTCATGTTTTGTAGTTCCCAGAGTGCGGCTTCTACGGCATTTATGACAAGATTCTTCTCTTCAAACATGACACAACCACCAACAACATTTTGCAGCTGGTTAAAAGTGCAAGTGACATTCAAGAGGGGGACCTGGTGGAGGTCGTGCTCTCTGGTATGCAAACCACATTCTCCTGTTTAGATCTACATACTAATTATATTTTACTCAAACACTGATTTATCATAACAATTGTCTCGCAGCGGCAGCCACATTTGAAGATTTTCAGATACGGCCCCATGCACTAAATGTCCACTCGTACCGGGCACCTGCCTTCTGTGATCACTGTGGAGAAATGTTGTTTGGTCTTGTTCGACAGGGGCTGAAGTGTGATGGTAAGAGCAATTATTTAAAGTAAAGATAACTAAAGATGGATAAAACATATAATAAATACATTCTTCCATCATGATCTTGATACTATTTCTGGATATGTGGCGCCACCTACAGGATGTGGACTAAATTACCACAAGCGTTGTGCATTCAGCATTCCTAATAACTGCAGTGGGGCTCGCAAACGTCGCCTGTCCACGACGTCCCTGAACAGCAGCAGTCAGTCGCTGCGTCTGTCCATCACCGAGTCTCTGCAGAGTGGAGGGACAACCTCGTCCTCCACAGAGGAGACCAGCCTCATCCGCTCACACACACAAATGGTACGATGGAAAAACAGGAAACTTGATAGACTATTTTTATTTGAAGTCAAGATACTTACAACAAAACCTGTAACCTTACAATATTGCTTATATTATTTATTTTGTACTACAATTTATTATCCATAAAATATCTTGTTTTTTTTATTAGCCACGCACAGCGAGTGATGCCCGGCGTTTATACATGGGTCGGCCTGTTCATTTGGACAAAATATATATGACCAAAGTGAAGGTGCCACACACGTTTGCCATTCACTCTTACACCCGCCCCACAGTCTGCCAGTATTGTAAAAGACTTCTCCGAGGTCTCTTCAGGCAAGGCCTGCAGTGCAAAGGTAAAGAAGATATGTAATATTAATTCATTATTTAAATGTAATATACTTTTCATAGTCACATATTGTACGTTGTATCTTGTTTAATAGTAAACTCTGTTTTTTACTGCAGATTGCAAGTTTAACTGCCATAAACGCTGCGCTTACAAAGTTCCCAATGACTGCCTTGGGGAGACCATTGGTAAGAAAAGAACTGTCAACTATAGCCCAGTCCAAATACACAAAGCGCCTCTTTTTAGGAAATAATAATAACAACAGCAACAACAACATCATCCATGAATTATTAATAATAATAATTATAATTATTATTATTATTATTATTATTATAAGGCCATATTCACTGAGCTATTTTTTATTTTTCTTAGACAGCAGAAGTAACTCTGGTAAGTGTCGATGCACGAGATGTGGATGCATGTCTCCTAAGTTAATGCTTGTGAATAGTTGTAGCTGTAGAATTGTCTGTACAGAATGTTGTATATACTGTAGATATATATATATATATATATATATATATAGTATATATATATATATATATATATATTATATATATTATATATATAAAATTATTATTTAATGAATGATTGTGTTCCCAATATATCAGTTAAAATAAATGTTCTCTCTTTGCTTTAAAATTGTGACATGTACTATACATTTTCCACTTTTGAGTAGAAAATGCTAAAGTCATTTGACTAACGTAACTAACATAAGCATATCATGTGTAGTGTAAAATTAAAGTTTCTTTCTCATAGTTCGCTTCCCTTATGTCAAATTAGTGCATCTGCCTGACAATTAACCACTACGCACATGCAGTAATAAGAAGATGCCAACACTAATGAGTCCACTGTGTGTTCCCAGATGTGCTGAGTCCTAGTGTGGACCCGGAGGTACCAATGGACTACAGCAGTGAGTATGATGCTTCAGATAAGTCGTCTATGGATGACTCTGACGAGGCCTGCAGCATCCCAGGGTCCTTCTCTCCAGACAACAACCAGGGCGGAGCCAATGGAGACCAAAGGTTCAGGGCAAATTAGGTCATAATAAAAGGAACATTGTGTATATTTATACTAATACATACCTTTTTATATTCAAGTGCAAACATCCCATTAATGAGGGTTGTACAGTCTATACGGCAGACAACCCGTCGTTCCAGTACTGCCATTAAGGAAGGATGGATGGTTCACTATAGCAACAAGGACACACTGGTATGATCCACTAATGCTCATCTTTTTTACTGCTTCTGACAATTAAGTGATTATTGTGTTTTTCTGGAGAGCTTGAATAAAGTCTGTCTCTTAAAAGGCATCATTGTTTCCCTCTTTTGTGTAAATTGAATATAAAAGCCACTCTGCCTTTGTGTTCTGCATTTGGTACATCTAAGATACTCCAAATCTTACTTTTATACTTCTTTTCTCCATTTTATTTTCCCATCATGCAGTTTGCCTTTCAGCATATTTTTCTTTATATCATCATGGCTTCACTCCTTCCTTTGCCACTCAGCTTAGAATGGTATTGCCCTGTTGTCACGCCCCTGCACTCATGCCTTACTCTACCTTTGTTACTCCACTCCATCAGAGAAAGAGGCACTATTGGCGTCTAGACTGTAAGTGCATCATCCTATTCCAGAACAACACTTCCAATAAATACTACAAGGTAAGCAAATATACAAATGGTTAATAGCTAAGTCTTGGTAACTCTTATTCAATCCTCTCATCGTGTGGTTTCATTGTTTTTGGCATGTAGGAGATTCCCCTCTCTGAGATCCTTGAGGTGCGTCCTGCAGGCAACTTCAGCCTGGTCCCTCCCGGGACAAACCCTCACTGCTTTGAACTGATCACTGGCACTATGTGCTACTTTGTTGGAGAAGACCCCAACACTACCCCCTCTTTGCCCTCCAGTGACCCCCAGCTTGTCCCCCAAACACCGCCCTCACCCAGCCAGGTGGCCCCCAACAGCGGTATTGGCCGCGAAGTGGCAAAGGCCTGGGAGAGTGTCATTCGCCAGGCACTGATGCCCATGATCTTTCAGGATGCCCCACCTGCTGAGGGGAACACGACACACCGTGAGAACACTTTCAGCTGTTTAGGTTGGAAAGAACAGTATGACATGATTGATCAGCATGCTACCTCTGTGTTTACAGGACAAGCTTCTGTTAGCATTTCTGTCTCCAACAGTCAAATCCAAGAGAATGTGGTGCGCATTACTTCTCTACATACAGTGTTTGTCTCAGGATCAATATATTAGTGTGTGTTAAGCTGCATGTTCTTTTTCTAAAGGATATTGGCAGTGTGTACCAGATATTTGCTGATGAAGTACTTGGGTCTGGACAGTTTGGAGTAGTGTATGGAGGTGGGTAATGCAAATAAGAGTTTAACATTACATTTTATTTTTGCCATTCTTATGTTTTTGTGTTTTTAGGAAAACACAGAAAAACAGGAAGAGATGTAGCTGTCAAAGTAATTGACAAGCTGCGATTTCCTACAAAACAAGAGAGCCAACTGAGAAACGAGGTGGCCATTCTGCAGGTATGAGCACTTTCCCAACTGAGATGCTATTTTTTTCCATTTGTACTATTCAATTTCAATTCAATGTAATTTATTTTTGTAACGCCCAAAATCACAACAGCAGTTGCCTTAGTGGGCATCTCAGAGTTGTTGATTTAACTAACAATGAAACAGTCTTTGTTCAATAAAAAAGAAGCAGATTAAACAATGTTCAAAAACAAATTAAAGAAATGTATAACTGTCCTAGAGCAAACCTCATTCTCGGCAAGGAAAAAATACACAAAAGTAGAAACCGCTACACATGCCGCTGCATGTGTGCACTGCAGCTGGCAGCTGGGTGCATGTAACGCCAATCAACCAATCGCATTGCTGCATTCAGTGATGTTTTGAGACGAGGAAAGTCTTACAGTGTCCAATGTGCAGAATCCTGCTCACCAGCACGTCTGCTTTATATTCTACTTCAAATTAACTGTACCTCGAATTAATTCAATTCATTAAAAAAATATCATTTGGCTATTTGATATAAAATATAATTAATTGGTATCTTGTGAAAAAATAACCAGGCCTATTACAATACTCTTTATCTTATAATATAAAAGTGGCATAAAAGAGGCGGCATGAAGTTCTGGACCTTAGCTTGTGGAAATTTTCTCTGGACCTCAGTGAAGGAATATTCATGACTTCTGATATAACACATTTACAAGTGCCCATGGCGCCACAAAGTGCTATAATTACAAAAAAAAGAGAGATTCACAAATAGAGAAAAATACAATATAAAGACACAAATACAGCTTCAATATGCGAATAGTGGGTTGTGGGGGAGCAGCAGCGAAAGCCCCATCTCCTCTGGTTTTAATGCGAGTACAAGACACATCTTAGAGAAGCAGGTCTGCACAGCGAAGTGTCCTGGAAGGGACATGAACTGACAGGTAAAGGAGGGCCAGTCCATTAAGACATTTAAAAACTACCAAAAGGATTTTCTAATGGCTCCTGTAATGGACAGGGAGCCATGCAGCTGAGCCAGCACAGGTGTAATGTGCTTCTGTCGCCTGGTCTCTGTCTGCATGCGGGCTGCTGCATTCTGGACCGCCTGTTAGACAACTGGTCCAGCCCACAATATCAACAATTACAATAGTCAATTCGGCAAGTAATAAATGCATGAACTGCTTTTTCCAATTCATTAAAAGGAAGGTCAGATTTGCTCTTAAGAGGCACAATTGGAAATGCTGTTTTTAATGACTGACTTAAATTATTGTTAAATTATTTGTCCAGAATTACACCCAGATCTCGGACATATGACTGACAAAAGGGAGCTAAAGGGCCAAAGACATTAAAACTAGAATTAAAAAGACAAAAAAAAAGGAGTACAGTTTTGTTCCATGCCATTGTGAGGAACTAGTCAGCACCATAAACTTCTGCAATGCATAAAGTGTATGAGCACGTGTGACTATAATCATGTGGTCACGATATCTAGTGCTGCTATGCAATGGCCAGCAGGGGGAGATAGTTTATTAAGTGTGCAGCAGCAACAAAGTAAAGTGGCCAATGGTAACCCAAAACAATGTTATCATGTGCTCTTGGCATGCTTGATATGTTATGTCAATATTGACAAGCAAAACTGCAGCAATCAATCTGCAAAGATTATAACCCACAAATATGTGTGTGTACTTTAGCTTTGTTCTTGTTCGGCTTCTAACATGCTTATGTTTCTGATTTGCATCAAACAAATGTACAGTACATGCTTGTATCTCTTTTATCTTCTAGAGTTTGCGGCATCTTGGGATCGTGAATCTGGAGTGCATGTTTGAAACCCCAGAGAAGGTCTTTGTGGTGATGGAGAAGCTGCACGGCGACATGTTAGAAATGATCCTCTCCAGTGAGAAGGGCCGACTGCCCGAGAGGCTCACCAAGTTCCTCATTACTCAGGTAACTACTGATTAAATGGAGGTGTCAAACTAATTAATAGACAGCCGCTCTAGAGATCTACGTTCATTAGACTTGTTTAGTTGACATTTAGATCTAACCGAAGCTGATCCCAAGCTCAGTTGGATGTTGATGTTTATGAATTTATCTACCAGTTGTTTACACTTACTGTGAACTGTGTCTATCACGGTGTAAAGTAGGTCTGATGTGCTGCTTATGTGCTGTTGTGGTTTCCTGCTGGTGCAGATTCTTGCAGCTCTCCGACATCTGCACTTTAAGAACATTGTTCATTGTGATCTGAAGCCAGAGAATGTGCTGCTGGCATCTGCAGATCCCTTTCCCCAGGTAACCACTTAAAGCACCCACAGAGATGGTTTACTGTGTTTCTTATTAAACCCCACCTGATTCCCTGTGTTTAGGTGAAATTATGCGACTTTGGATTTGCCCGCATCATAGGTGAGAAGTCGTTCCGTCGATCTGTGGTTGGAACCCCTGCTTACCTTGCCCCAGAAGTGCTCTTAAACCAGGGCTACAACCGCTCCCTGGACATGTGGTCAGTGGGGGTCATTATGTATGTCAGCTTGAGCGGGACGTTTCCTTTTAATGAGGATGAAGATATCAATGACCAGATTCACAATGCTGCCTTCATGTACCCCCCTAACCCATGGAAGCAGATCTCCTGTGATGGTAAAGCAACATTATAAGGCATATACATTAGAATTGTTATTCAATCAAATTCTGTTTCAGCTACTGATCTAATCAACAATCTACTGCAAGTCAAGATGAGGAAGCGATACAGTGTTGACAAGAGTCTCAGCCACGTATACCTACAGGTACACGCACGAGGAGTCATACGTCATAATATTTCCACATTTAGTTTCAATTCTTTGGAGACACACTTGACTCATGTACTGTTGATTTGCTGATTTTGTCGTTAATGTTTTTATTTTATGTTCAAACAGTTTGGGAAATGTATTTAGATGGTTTCCAAATGTTATAAAAACAACTACAGTGAAGACAGATCTTTTTATTAAGGGGTTTTTAGATAAAACAATGTTTTCCTTCCAGGATTTACTATGAATTTAAAATGGCCGTTTTGTTGTTGTCAAGGTAGAACATCAGCCGGGCTTTAATTATGTTGTGAATAATTAATGACACTTTCTGTGCTTGGGTTTAAGTGCCATTTAAAATGTCCGGTCAGCGGCTCTAAACAGTGGGACGTCCCTCTGTCTGGGTTACTAGCACAAACAAGCTAATGTGATTACTTGACGATTTCTTTTAAAAAAAAAAAAAAAAGCTTGATCCAATTCTAGTGCTTTTAGATTTGAAGTTGATCCATTCTGTGCTTTTTCCAGGATTATCAAACATGGCTGGATTTACGGGCGTTGGAGACCAAACTTGGCGAGCGTTACATCACCCATGAGAGTGATGACAGCCGCTGGCAGGCATACGCTCGGGACCACACACTAGCCTACCCCTCTCACCTGGTGCCCCCTCCTCCCGCCTTCGGCTCTGACGACGAGGGCACTATCGAGGACGCAGATGTGCAGTGTCTGACCGAGAGAGTCAGCATCCTTTGACACACTCCAATAGAAGGAAAAAAACGGTTTGAAATGGGGTGCAGCTGTTTGAACACTCACAACTGACATTGGCTCTGTGTCGGCACTCAATTCAGCAATAAATTACATTTCTCTACAGCCTGAAGTCATCAAAACCTCACTGCAAAGATTCACCTGTTGGTCCACTTTCATCTCAACGTCTCGGCATGATGAGAACTGCTCTCCTTATTTCATATCCTCTGTCTATTTGCCAGTCACCTGTAAGTTGAATTGGTTAAAATCCTCTTGAAAATACCACATTTTCAGACCAAAAAATCCCTTCCCTTCTTTGGTCAAACTAATTTAATTCACCAATATTTTCCATAACTTCCTGTCCTACAAGTAGGATTATATATTTTAAAGGATGGCAAATTTCTCTGGTTATTTTCACAACTTTTGAGGCACAACATGTTCCAAACGTGGTTGAAAATGCCTTGTGGGTTTACTTTCCGGAGCACAATTGAAACTTTCCTGTAACTAAATTCAAGTTCAGTCACACAAGTTGGCACAAGTAATACTGTTGCCGTCATAAGGAACAGGTAGATGAACAGCAGTTTTTTAAGGCTAGATTGAGTTGTTTGACTGTTGACTATTTGATATGTCAGAATGTTGCATGTTCCTGTGATAGTTTTATGAATGTTATAAACGCAGTGTAGTCATAGACATGTCTAACTCAAAGTATATTTTACCTGTAGAATGTACAAAATGTCATAGAAGCTTTCATAACAGAAAAAAATAAACTTTGAACAACATCAAGGTGTATTTGTTGGGATTTGCTTTCAGCTGGTTCAGCCCTTTTTACAACTCTGTAATTACAAAATGAAAACTCATTACTGTCAGTCTACAGCTGTGACTTGTCCCCATTCACTGGGTCCATAAATATCTGGCTTTGAAAAATGTGCATTATGTCCATCCGAAGAAATGTGGTTGAGACCAACTGTACCCTATTTGAACTAATACGTTTTTAACGCACCTCATCAATGTTCAATGATTTGGACATTTTTCACATAAAGATTGTAAATGGCACCAACTATATTATAGCACTAATCAAAGGCAGTACTTATAAGCTTAAATAGGCAATGGATTCAAGCAGTGAGAAAACAACCCCCAAATTGTGGATTAATAAAGTGATTAATTGAATGTCATCAAGTTAATTTTCATGTTATGTTTTTTTCTGTATATATTTAAGAGGTTTTTATTTCCCTTCGACTTATGTTGTTAATTATAACATTAATATGGCATTGGGAAGTGCGCCTGATGAGCAGAGCAGAGCATAGTGTTTGTTCACACACATGTGGAGCTGAGTGAGAGGCTCTCCACACAGAGGGCCTGCGTGTGGTGTCTGTGATGCCACTGATGTGAATAGATTTACATTGTGTGACGAGGGCTCTTTACTCTGCGCCCTCTGCACCAAGAGCTCACTTATACCGCCTACAACATATCCATCATAGAACTATAGCACTCTAGTGCCATCCTCCTGCCTCCTCAAGTGTAGCCAGGTTTGTCTCTGTGCCATCAACACAGGCAATCAGCCAAATGGCCACGCTGTTATTTTTCTGATGTGGCAAATCAAGCACAGGAGCATGAAGATATATACTGCGGAAAATGTAAATTAGTAAATTCAGAAACATTCACTCATAACAACATTTTGATAACAAACTATTGTATTATTTTAGCGAAACAGTTGATCATAGGAAGCAAGGTAATCACAATTTTTGAGTTAAGTAGTCTGATACATGTTTGAATAACCAAATTATCAGTGGTGGAAGAAATACTTAATGTTATTTAGGAGCAAAAAAATACTCATGTGATAGAAAAAAGAATCTACCTTAGAAGAGAATTGAAGTACCCATTTTAAAAATGTACATTTAGAGTAAGAAATAAAAAAATGTAAGACATATTTATATGTACTATTAAAGCGTCAAAAGTAATGATGATTTAAGTAAGTGCTGATTTTTATTCAGCAGAAACAACTGAACTGATTTACAGATTATCCTTAGCTGCTTTTACAAGTACTTAGTTTTGTTTGCTCAAAGTCGGAGCGTCAACTCAAACTAGGAACGTGCTAAAAATTAACCCCTCTGCCATTTCAGGTGGTCTCAAACAGAGAAAGGGACTTTTAAGTCCCATTTATAATGAAGAGCAGAAAGTACAGATGCCTGCTCTCAAGTGAAAGTGAAAGCTCTCGATGTTCTTGCTCTGCCTAGAATGTTCTACACTCTGTCATTGCATTTCTCTATCTCCATGGAGACAAGCTGGTGGTGCCATCAAACCAAGCAGTGGCGATAGATAACATAACATTACATAAAGTTACATAGTGCACTTTTAAATCTGGACATTCATTGAGCAGTCATCAGTAAAAGTATAACTACACACTGGTTTGTAGTGTTTGAGTTTTTCTGAATAGTGCACCATATTATGAAGTCATTTGGAGCTGTGATTAAAGCACTATTATATTTTATTTTCACTCGACCATGTCGAACAGTGCACTTGTTTCTTTCAGCCCATTGCAACAGTGTCTTTACTTTGTGTCCCCTAAACACTGATAATGAAACCACCCCAAGAGCACGTCTGATGCATTTCCAAACAGTACTGGCACAGTCAGAGCTGGTCTTTACGGCCTGTCTGATGTCCCAGAGCTCCTCTCCTTTTCACTCATTTAACTCTAAAGGGTTGCTAACCAAGCCAAACTACAATAGCCACCCAGTCATAATAAATCCATTCCCCCTAAAGGGTAACACCATATTAGCTTTAATGCACCTACAGTTTCAGGGTGAATATGCCACAAATAAATCTGGAGAAGCATTGGATGAGTCATGTCTGACAAGATGCGACATGAAACAGTTACAGGTAGGAGTAAACTGGAAGTTTAACTAAGCTTCTGAAAGTAATGCCTTAGAGCAAGGTGTCCAAACTGTTTTCACCGAGGGCCGCATTTTGGAACGTATATGAAGCAGAGGGCCACAGACAACCCGACAATGAAGTGAATCATTCAAAATGTTGATTTTAACATAGTTTGGATGAGCTTCCACACCTTTAATAAGGCATGGAACCTTAATATTAGGTTTGTATCAAAAATCTAAATACTTGAATTTGTCAAATTTTACTGTAAAAAGTATTACTTTTTGTTGTTTGGACCAACTTAACAGGAAGCCAGAGGGCCAACAAAAATTGGTGTGAGGGCCGCAGTTTGGGCATGCCTGCCTTAGAGGTAAGTTTACAGGCTTGAGAGTTAATGTTATGAGTGTGAGTAAAGTTGAATTCTGATGTCCAATAAGCAGCACTTCCTGCCATACGAGCCTATAAAGATTTACCACATGGCTGTAAGTACATTAAAAGGCAGGAGCGCTTGCCCTCGCACTTAGGCAGATTGTGTTTGCAAAGGAAATAACCCAGATTAAACACATTTTCATAATGACTCTAAATTGCAGTCCTGTTCTATGTTCGCACAGAAATCCACAATTTATTTCTTCAGAACTTCAGAAATTGGATGTTCTAATTCCACACCACACAACAAATCTGTTTCTGTTCTTTTTTATTTATTTATTATTTTAATTATCAGGGACAGCGCACATAAAATATTGACCAAGAGGAAATATGCTTGTGCCAGGTTATAGCAAAGTTGCCAATTTGCACCTGTAGTCCCTGGACAGGTTGATGTCAAAATGGCATTCATGCCAATAAAATACAATAAATGTAGAGTATACATTTCAAGTATATTAATACAATCACCCATCCAATCCATGTAGTAAAACCAGTCCCACTCCAAAACACTATCTCACACACATCCATACAGTGGATCAGTGTCTACATGTTTGTTTAGTTAGAAGCCATTGTTTCATCAGGCATGTAAACATGTCATCATTTGTACCTGATATGATTTCACGTGGGGGATGTTACAGAGGGTTATGGCTCTATAGGAGAATGACTGACCACGTGGCTGGACATGTTTTCTCAGAGGTGAGCACAACAAACTTAATGGGAGAGCAACTAAATTATTGAGGATTTTAAATAGATGGGCAATTTGATTTAATTTAAGTAGATATTAAAAATGTAGCATTTTATATCAGAATCAGAATCAGAATCAGAAAGAGTTTATTGCCATTGTCAATGAACAAAATTCACAAACATAGGAACTTGTCTCGGCCTTAAGGTGCAACATAAAACACTGAGCAATAATAAAACAACATATATTCAATCAAAAAAGGGCATGCATTAAGAAACAATTTAAAATTACTATACAATAAAAATAAAAATAGGCATTTCTATGTACACAAGTTTACAGTTAGATTTACAGTTTTGAGTGCAGAAAGTGACAGTGAGTGGTTGAATATTGCAGTTAAAGTGACAGGTGTTTTGAAGTGTTCATAGATCCAACGGCAGAGGGAAATAAACTATTCTTGTGGCGGGAGGTTCTGGTCCGGATGGACCGTAGCCTCCTGCCTGAGGGGAGTGGTTCAAACAGACCATGTCCAGGGTGAGAATATTTAGTAAGAATAGGACAGTGATGGTGTAGACAAGATTTTTTAGTGCCGTTTTATACAATGTTTCAATTGGTTTTAAAGATGTTTTACACGCCTGGGACTAGCTCGTTAAACAATGACACATGAGCATTCAGTGGCATGGTTTAGCTTTATAATCATTCAAAAAAGAAAACTCTGCTCATTGAGATAAAGAGTCACAATGGTAGCTTGTGTTTTAGCTGATATGGATCTATTATTCAAAATTTGAAATATTCTATTCTAATTTGAGCCATGTGTCTCATTATTTTATATGTGACAAACATTTTAATGTATGTAACATCTACAAGTTTAATATAACTTGCTTTTGTGGGGCACCAGTGGTGCAGCATCTGAAAGCTGCAGATTAAACTTCATTAAGTGCATTGTGCTGTTTTATCGCTGGGCAAACATGTGTGACTGGTTGGGAAGGAAAAGTATTTTCTTAAAGGAAGACGTACATTTTCAAACCATATCTAACACATATGAGAAAGAATTAGGACATTGTGGCATTACCGTAATTAGTACATATTTATTCAGTTCTATTTAAACCAGGACAGCTATGGTCTACTGAAATCAACATTCTTTTAAAATGATACCAAAGTGGCCCTTTGATTTGATGCACATTTTTATTGCACCATTTCGTTTTGAATGTTATACCAATGGCATTACTGCGTATAGCACATCACAAGACCACAGGATGCATCTGGACTAAATGGAAATCACAAACCAATGGAAACCATTTACGCTGCTAAAAATGAACCCTGGGCTAAAGTTAAAACACATCTGAAGACCTATCCAATTGGTGAAGTTTCATTACTGACGCACTTTGAGACATATGAATGTGTTGTGTATGTTATAAAACTAAAAAATACCAAAGATATTTTTATTTTCAACACCAGTTGTGATTGGATTGTAATCATTTCAGCGATCCTCTTTCAACCACTTTGTTGCATGTATCTTTCCAGTAGAATGCAGAAAAAATGTACCACTAGTATTGCTGTGATGTTTACTCAACATGTCAACAGACCAACCACTGGATTACATCATAAATTCTTTTGATAAACACAAAACAGGTACTGGTATGAATGAATGACGATTGACAAATAACCACAGCTCCTGATTGTGCGTAGCTCTGCGTCTACAACTTTTATTGAAGAGAATTGCCATGCTCTGAGTGTGTTACTGAGACATATTCATGTGTATCTCTTACCTCAAACCTGCCATGAACATTTCCTGTTTTATACTCAGCCAACAACAGCTTCACTTCTGTTCCGTTACTGTAGACGTGTTCACCCCTCCCAGCAGTCGACTTGTACGTAAGCAAAAACCAACTGCACTCCTCCCAACATGTGAGTAGTCTTTGCCTTTTTGGTCCGCACGCTCGTCCTGTCACGGCACACATTTTCTTCTACTTACAATTAACTGTTCTTCAGCCGGGAGGTGACGAGTTCAGACTGTTAAACTATGCTGTAGTATTGCCATTTGACATGTTGTGATTGCTTGTCTGCAGT
This sequence comes from Chaenogobius annularis, assembly GCA_015082035.1. Taxonomy (NCBI): domain Eukaryota; kingdom Metazoa; phylum Chordata; class Actinopteri; order Gobiiformes; family Gobiidae; genus Chaenogobius; species Chaenogobius annularis. The sequence goes on along the minus strand of BJKM01000019.1, from coordinate 1,173,154 downwards.
TGTGAAGGCTTTAGAGAACGGCAAACGTGAAACAGACTTGGAATGTGAGTGTGTCGTCCAACAAGATTCAACTAACCTTTACCAAACTAGGACACAATAACACAGGTAAGGATTTGTAACTTATTTCGAATTTTGCCACCAAATATATAATACCATCTACTATACGGTAAAATACTGTCAATGCGGAATATGGCTATTGCACTGTAGCGGACAGCACAGCCTCTTGTCAATAAGATTTAGTGGCTGAGATTTACAGGAATGCAGCCTGGACCATAACAACCAAGGTGTCCGGGAGAGAAACGATAAACAAAATCTTTCTCCATAAAATATTTTCTATTGCCTTTCCCAAGAAGTATGCAGTATCTGATTGATCAAATGCAATGAATCATTTTCAAACAGAACATAGTCATGTGTATTTTTGGGAAGTGGAGGAATACCGGGGTGATCTTGGGCAGGGAAGAATAAGACATTTAGTAATGCAGGATTTACAACCAGGCCTTGGAAGTAACAACTTGTGTGACTGCCTGGCCATTTATATTATTTAAGTTTGGAGCTTGATCTTTTTAAATCATATAGACTCATATTTTCTGCTATGTTTGAAGTAATAAAGAAAAAACTGTTTAAAAGTCAAATTTAAAACAAAAGTGACCGTTCATTGAATCAAAATCAAGGTAGAAGCTTATTTGAAACCATACACGCCTACCCATTATACTCTAAGTATTATTATTCACCAGAGATGGCCCGCTCTAAGTGGCTCTTCTATTAGGTTTAGATCTCTGTCCTGACGGTAATGGCATTAGATGTTTCCGTAGATCATAAACACAGTGGGACTGGAGCAAACAGAAAGTGAAATAACTGCATAAAGCCCGTAATGATGAAATAGAGAAACAGTTTAATCTGCGCTCAACATATTTCTTTCTTTTGTCATTTTATCTTTTGGAGCTTTCATCGGTGTGGTTTCAGCAGGAAGAGTAATTAAAGAAAGAAATAACAAAGAAAACACCCTCTACTCCATCATGATCTCAAGAAGAATGTTATCAGCGAAGGCCTCAAATTCACTTCTTTTTTATCGAGTCAAGTGTGTCCCTGTTGTTGTGTCTTCAATTAAGCACTAATAACTGCAGAATGCAAATCATTTGCATTTTGATTGTGCTTTAATTATAATTATTTTAATTAACAGGATTAATGACCATTCTAATTATATATATATATATATATATATATATATATAAATGATAAACAGCAGAGGAGAGCCGTTGTGGTTGACGTGGCGATACCAAGTGATGGCAACATCAAGAAAAAGGAACACAAGTCACTGTAGAAATACCAAGGGCTCAGAGAAGAGCTGGGGAAGGCGTGGAGGGTGAAGGCGAAAGTGGGGCCCGTGGTCATCGGAGCACTCGGGGCAGTGACCCCCAAACTTGAGGAGTGGCTACAACAGAGCCCTGGAAAAAAGTTTAATGCCAAACTGGAACATTCTATGCAAAGTAACAACTGTTGAAATATCATTGAAAATACTGGGAAATAATAACTGGCACAAAAGAGTCTTCTCAAACAGTAGTTACAAACTCAGGAACCAAAAAAGTGGTGACATCACTCAAACACAAGGAGGTAATTCAGTTGAAAGTCTGTGGACCCGAACTCTCTAAAAGATAATCTGGTTCTATGTTTGTTTCACTTTGATCTGTCTTTCAACAACTGTAAATTTCCCTGCCCTCCATCTGAAATTATGACACGTAAACACACTTGTTGCCTCTCAAAGAATCAGCGTTCAAACTATATAAATACACCTCTCCCCAGCTGCAGGACAATCAGCCACCTCAGCTTCCCCGTCTCCTTAACATCCACCCACTAAAGGTTGACAGAATTTCCCCTTTTTGCTGTTACTCAGACAATGCAATTCTTTTTCCCTTAAGTTGTGGGCGGATGCAATGAGTTGGCAGCAGAAACTGACTTCTAGGGAAATAGACAAAAATATTTCAGCAGTCACAAAGGCCACAGAACTGACAATCTCATGAATTCACTCAACCTTTACCAAAATGGTGAACAGAAAAATTCCATCTTTAATAATAGCAAGAAGGAGATTTTGGATTGCTGCTTCTATCAGTAGCTTGATTTTTTACCTCATTCAGTCTTTTTTGTCTTTTCTGCAGGTGGATTTCTAACCAAGCAAGTGCAAGAAATGATGAATGCAACAACGCAACCAAACACGACCGGCTCAGAAGTTTGTGTAAACATTGGCGAGAGTGCTATCAGTGACTATTTGATGTCCATGTACATTTTGGCTTTCATATTTGGTTTGATTTTCAATTCTTTAACTCTGGGCCCCATCATCCAACAAGTGCGCCAGCAGAATGTGCTTGGGATCTTCCTATTAAACCTGTCCCTGTCTGATCTGCTCTTTATCTTCACCATGCCCCTCTGGATCAACTACTATAACCAGGACCACCACTGGAGGCTGGGTCCAATCTCGTGTAGCATCGCTGGGTTCTTCTACTATTCCAACATGTACATCAGCATCTATTTGCTCTGCTGCATCTCTGTGGACCGCTGCCTTGTGGTCACGTACCCTTTTCGCTCCAAAACTCATCGGACGTCCCGTTACGCCTGGCTTCAGTGCTTGGGAGTGTATGCCACAGTAGCGCTACTGCATACTATGGTGCTGTACTATGACAACTTGAGCGACGCACACGATGAAGTCAATGGCAACGACAGATGCTATGAGACCTTCCCAATGACGGCTAATGTTGTTTTGTTCAACTTGATCAGGGTAGGAGTGGGGTTTGTGCTCCCCCTTCTGATTTTGGCGCTAAGTTACTGGAAGATACTAGCCACAGTGGGCCAGAGTCCTGGTTTAAGCCCTCAAGCAAAAAGAAAAGTTAAATTGTTGTCGTTTGGTGTGATTGGTATCTTCTCTGTCTGTTTCGCACCCTATCACATCCTCCTTCTGGTACGCTCTTTGGTTTTCTATAACAGCCCAAATACGAATTATGACGGTAGATATTGCCAGTTCGAGCAGAAAATGCACTTTTACTTTTCGTGCACACTGGCTCTGTCTAGTTTCAATTGTGTGGTGGACCCAGTGCTGTATGTACTGGTCAGTAATGGCGTTCAGAATGAAGTGAAGACATGCTGGAGCAGACGTACAAGGACACAGGCCGAGGACTGTGTATTAACCTCACACCGGGACAAATTTAATAATGATTTAATATAAAACTACTTAGTGTAGAGTGACCAGATTTTCAAAATGAAAAACTGGAACAGGGATTAGGGTGGGGAGTAACAATAAAATTGTGAAAAGAGCGAGTAATGAAGTACAGTTTTATGCAGTCGGTCAATTGTTGGCTCATTCACCACTTATTCATGGCTCTCTTGTGAGTCAGTATGTAATCTGAAAGACTTCTGTCAGTGTAACTGAGAGCATTTTTAATGTTCTAGTCATTTTCAAGGATGGTTTTCTCTATTTTGGCTAAAGAAACAACAATCTATTCCCCTCTTTACTGTTGCCAAGTATCGAAGTGGTCAAAAACCGGGTTGTATTAAACTGGGACAAATCATTGGTTTTGGATATATTTGCTGCGACATGGGACACATAGCTCAAAAATGGGACTGTCCCAGGTAAATAGGGACGTCTGGTAACCTTGACTTGGTGGCAGCATGATTCACAGAAAAGGCATTGGGTTCAAATGTTCTGTGTGAGTGGGCTTCTTCAGTGAGTGGTTCCCATCAACTTTTGCTCGAAGCAAGTCCTCCAGCTCGGTTCTTCTGATTCAAGGTCCCGGACATTGGGGATGCTACTTAAAAGCTTTGCCTGCTAGTGTGCGTTCTGCTGTAGGTCTACAACACATTGCCCCCCAAATACCCTCTACATTTGTCTTGACTTGGAACAGGCTCCAACAGGCTGGATTTATAAACTACAATACATGTTGGAATTATTGCCTAATATGACTTTCTCTGTCAAACATTTGTTTGTATCCTCAAAGTGTTACTATGAATTATGTATGACAAAGTTCAATCTTGGGAGCTAATAAAGGAGATGCCGGACTGTTTGCACACAAAGCCTTTACGCAGAGACAATCAGCCTCCTCAGAGACACAACATGGCTCCATCAGATTGAACTCAGAGCGGTTTGAATAACATGTATCTGTGTAATTGGATCGGTCCCAGGTTCAGTCCCAAGTGTTGTTCAGCGACAGTACTTGCACTTGTGGATGGACACAGTGATAGTTGAAGAGCTCTTGTGTTTTCCCTCCTATTTATGTTCAATATTGTGTCTGTGATTGTGCGACCCTACTGCATGTAAGCGGCACATGAAAGCATGCCTGTTAGAAGTACTCCCACTGACGGTGAAACGAATGAACTACTGGTAAATGTGTTTAACCCTGTCTCCAGATAAACTCGAATATTAGAAATAAACAAATTGGCGTAATGTGAAATGTATCTCATTCAAATGTGTGCATTGATATAAAGAGTTACTCTAAATTTGAATTTTCTTATTCTCCATTTGCGGCTTAATACAGCAATAACATTGTTTTTTGTTATTAGAACCACTGTCATTTAAATTCCTGCTGTCATTTTAGGAAATTCAAATATTTAAAACAATAATTAGAATCTCCATAAGAAGCAGTCAAGTACTGGAGAAGTGTGTATTCTTGGCTGTCCAGGCAACTGACTTGTGATTTCGCCCCTCGAGGCAACCGCTGTTGTGATAGATTGAATTGAACTGATAACTGCTGGAGATGTAAAGCCTATTACACTGTGTTGCACAGTGGTGAAATCAATGGTTGAATGCCCTATGCCTGCTCCAGTCCGATAGCACTTTTTACAAGATTGTCATTTTCACTTTGTCTGAGATAGCCACAATGCTGCCAATAATATAAAATATCGTAGTACAATTTCCAATGGACTGTTTTGCATAAATGAAAGATGCGTTTAATTCATGAAAATGTTCCAAAGGTTCCTTTTCCAGCCAATATTCTACCACTTGCAAATAATAAAGCGTGGGACAGTGTAAATAGATGCCACATATGTCTGTACTGCACAAAGTCGAACTTCTTCTTTAATATTCTCTGTGTCTTGAAGCAGAATATACCATGACATTAGAACACACCTGGGCATTTACGTCCCCTGTTATAATCCGGCCCTCCTCCCCCCAGGGATCATATGTGTTTTACTCTTAGTTTCTTTTATTCATCTTACGCTGTAACATGTGTCTGCACTTGTGTCCTTAATAAAGATGACATGAAATGAATGAATAATAGATTCAGTAGCCAGTATTTTACAGAAAAGTGCTTATAATGATATGATTTTTTTACACCAATGATCGCGGGCCGGCCCTCCGCCACTCGCCTGGATTCCAATATGGCCCTCAGAGGAAAAATAACTGCCCACCCCTGCATTAGAAGATACTTCTTCAGATCAAGGTTTGAATGAGCTAATATGAACACAGGATCCTCACATGATCAATATGACCTTATTGATTACCTAGTTCACCCCATACAATCTCAACTTCCACAACTTTCCCTATATTTAAAATGTTTGATTTGAACATTTCAGACAAATATACAATGTGTTATTTGAAGCATCCAGAGACACAATATCAATTTAAATGTTTGCAAGAACGTAATATTAAGACTAAAATTGTCATTTTGACCATGTCCATAATGTCTTTTCAAAAAAATATATATAGTGAGAAAATTGAAAGTACATGTAAAGCTATTAAATTACAATAAAATAGATAAGCAAAACACGTATTTTTTAATTATGTTAGAATATGTGAACAATCAATAATAGACTTACAGCATTATAAACACATTTGTGAACATGCATGATGTCATTTATTCCCCCCCTTGCAACCTTGCAACCTGTGTCCTAAACTTGATTGTGTGTTCTCATTCCCTTTAAAATAAATTCTCATTTAGCCTCTCGCTACTGTTTAGTGTCACTTTTATTGGGTTAAAAGCTGCTTCATTTAAGGTCACAATGGTCCATCGCCGCCTCTGGGTCCAACCAAAGCACAGTGTGATGCCGGCTAAGTTAAAATATGGGCCATATTTTTGTTGAAATATATTTGGTGACTTATTTTATTTTTTATTTTTTTTTAATGATAGAGGTCCTTTTAAAAAAACAAAAACATCACATCAAACACCAAAATTGATTGAACCAAATGCAGTCTCAAGGCCAACTCGGAGAATAAATAAATAAACTATGTACATGCTGATTGTTACAGAGCTTTCAGGACACAATTAAAATTTGGAATTTCTGCAATACACATGCATCAAAGACGGGAACAGAATTATTTGTGCATCGACATTCAGGTCTATTTAGGCCATGGGTGTGAAACCAACCTCAATGTGACCAAATGGTTATCAAACGTTAATATCACTCAAAAATAAATGATTATTACATAACACAGATAATGACCAGACAACACACTCAACGAGACACAAAGTAGGTAAAACAGACATTTAAGGACCAAAGATGCCACATACAGTGTTCTGTGCACCTCTTGTGTAGTGAGGACAGTTCAAGGTACGGTCAGCTCCCTGAAGTGAGATGTTTTCTGTTTTAGTATGACACACTCCTAAATGTGTTCCAGCCGCCTCCATCACTCCGAGCTTCAGGCTGACTGTCTCACAGCCTTTAAACTTCCTGATCTGAGAGCCTGCTGTGGCTGAAATAAATAAATTCTGCTCTCTCAGGATGGTTGTATCAGCAATGGTGCCAAAGTGTAGCCTGCTTTGTGTTTGTTTGTTTGTTAGTTTGTTTATGTAGGTATTTGTTTGTTTGTTTTCTTATCCTGAAAAACATGATGAGTCTTGTGAAGGAGAAAACACAAAAAAGTAGAGAAGTGATCTTCAAAAAACACAGACGGTAATTTTGTCTCTGATGGTGCCTGAGCTTGAGGAGATCAGATCCGAGAGGAGCCCGTCTCCGTGATCTGGGCCTGCCTGTGGCCACATGGGTACAGGTATCCTCTCAGGTGCATGCGCACTTTACTGTGCAGAGAGGCGTAGATAAAGGGGTTGTAACACGCAGAGCTCATAGCTACTAGATGGCAGCACACCTGGAGGATGTTTATGTAGCGCTTCCCTATAATCTGAAAATCTGGGTCCAGGTCCAGCAACAGGTTCAGCACCTGCAGAGAGAATCAGAGAATATTATATAAATAACATATTGTAAGGTGCTGTGTAGGCCACATACGTTTAAGTATTCACAGTTTTCAAGTGTTTTGGTGTATTAGGATCCACTTTAAAGCAATGTCATTCTATTTCTTAGCTCAGTAAGCAGTTTCCTTGTGACAATTCCATTTTATCTTACCGTAGTTCCACAGCAGAAAGAGATCAAGGTGGAGAGTATAATGGTTATTGACTTAATTACTTAATGAAGAGCTCCTGCCTATTTACCAAACCCATTGACAGGCAAGTCTGACCTGCAAAGGAAGCCAACACAGAGCGAAGGCCAGCACCGAGGCCACCAGCAGAGAGAAGGTCTTCTTCCTCCTCTGGCTCCACATCTGCTGGCTGTGGCACGGCTCCCCGGGCACCGCGTAACGCCTCAGGCTAACAGTAATGGCACAGTAGGACATGCTCACTGACAGCAGCGGAATCATGTAGGAGGCAATGAGGATGAAACAGGAATAGAGGAGTCGTAGATTGCCACTTTTGGGCCAGAACTCTTCACACACCACTAGATCGATCCCATCATGTCGCCAATCCAGATATCGAGTGTAGAAAGATGGCGGCGCAGCCAAAATAAGAGATAAAAGCCAAATGCCCAGTGTCACTGCTCCACAGCCGCATGCAGAGATCCTCTTTCGCACCGGGTGAGCTAGAGGACAACAACGAGAAAAGTCAGATATAGACTCTGCTTTGAACTGAGCTATGGTGAAAAACTAAAGTGAATTACCAGTTGTCATACAAAATTATCAAACAAAATTGTGGTGTTGTAAATATTTGAACATTTGGCTTTGACATTTTTTTGCCCCTTGAGGCTTCATTCGCATAATAATATGACAATTGCTTATGACTCATTATTCTCTGGGATGAGCAGCTGTGAAGGTTATTAAAGCAACACTAAAAAGGTTAGTAGTATAAATAATCAATGATTCATGAGAAAAGAGTAAAGTTGAACAAAGTTGGCTATGCGAGTTACACATTTCACAGATTGATTTATGTCAGTTTGAATTTACATTCAGTCAAAGCTGTATGAGACTGACTTTCTCTGTAGAACCCCTGGAGCAGTTCAGATGGAACGCCAATAGGAGCTCTCAACATTTCCTCCGCTGTAAACGGTAAAGCAATGGTAAATGCCAGACCAAGTGGTTTTCTTTTGGTCTGAAGGAGGCAACTTCAGGAACATAAACATTTGAGAGATTAATGAAAAATGATATATATGATATAATATATAAATGCTAAACTAACATAGACATCTCTGAACATGTTTGTAGAGGTCTAACAACGGGTACAAGGGTTTTCTATAAAATTACATAATATTCTATTATCTAAATATTTGCTGTCTTTGATATTTGTACTGCACCTGCTCAAACTGCAATTTGATTTGTTGGTGATTATATATTGTGAAGCGTATGCTAAAGTGCTGTGTGCAGATTAACGGATGATTAGTTATATAATGACAATTTTGGCAGAAATGTCTATACAGAACTAGGCTGTGAGGCATAAATCTGACTGCCAAGCAAGAGAATATGTGGCCTTTCATCATCCAACCCTCTTATTCTAAGCACTGATCAGAGTTGTTTGATTTTTAGGCTTTTTAGGGTATGATATAGGTAACTTTGCTGTAGAAAAAGATTCTGTTGTAGTCATCTGTACACCGTTTTTTTTTTTTTAAAAACAAGACGTTTCGATTCTCATCCGAGTCATTCTAAATCTGCAGATCTAGTCTGAGACCTCGGATATTTATGCTACTCTGGGCTGTGTAAGCCCTGCACACCAGGCAGAACCTCCTGATGATAGCCTGTCTTGTCTTGTTTAAAAAAAAGCAAAAACAGTGTCCAGATGACTACAACTGAACGGTTTTCTACAATGGAACACTCCTGGAAGAATGAGGGATTACATAGACGTTTGAAAAGAAAAATATATTCAGATCAAACAAATCTTTTTTCCGTGTGTACTCAACGCTATTTACTTGCTTGCTCAAATTCTGCCTCCACGCTCTCGCAAGAGCTGGAAGGGCCAATCATGTGAGTTTTAGTTTTGTCCAAAAAGTACCCTTGCAACATTCAAAATATGCTCTTTAATAAGTAATACAATGCATTCTTACCTACAACCACATAGCGATCCACGGCGATAGCAGTTAGTGACAGCACCGATGCAAAGACTGTGGCGCACTGCAGCAGAGGCACCAGGTGACAGAGAGCTCTCCCAAAGGCCCAGCCATGACTGTCGAAGGCGTACGATGCTGTGAGAGGGACACAGCTCAGGCACATCAGGAGGTCCCCCGCCGCCAAGTTACCAATAAAAAAATTTGTGGCATTGTGTAGCTTCTTGTCAGTCAGGATACATGCTAATAAGAACGAATTACCCACTCCAGCTACTACCACCACAAGGCAGTAGAGAGGAAGGAACAGCGGCTTGAAGTGTAGAAGAAGCTCCATGCCAACAAACATGTCCAAGGGGTCACTGTGGTTAAGCCCATGACTGTTGATATTTTCCGGTCTCAGTTGTCCACTTCCAGGGCTAGCGTTTCCACTAACACCATAGTCTTCCTCCATCACTATATCCATGTCGTAACCTAAGACAAATAAAGGAACAATCTGTGAATCCCAATGGCCATGGAGCTATCATCACTCCATCACACGTCACATGTAGGCATTTTTAACCAAGCATCAGTTAATGCAGTCCTTTGGGGGCTATTTAAAACAGTTTTGTCTGCAGGAGTATTGTAGCTGGCTTGGATCGTAGAGATTTATAATAAATAGTTCTTAAAGACTATATATGTTTTTTTCTAGCTTCTTGAAAAATATTTTTCACCTTCATAACCTAAAATGTGAGAATGCTTGTAATAGTCATCAACCTCTGTTGGCAACAGCTGGTTAATGGCGCATGTTGAAATGGGTAAAAAGCAATATTGGCAATGGTATAATCTTACCTTACCTTACCTTACATAGGCTAGTGAAGTAATTGATGTGCTGTTATCAATGGAAACAAGTCTCTACATAGTATAGAGTATTTTTTTTCCAATATGATGATCAATATACAGTATCTTAGACTAGAAGGTCTGGACACTCCATAGAGATGTTTCGACCAGCCCTGATCTCTCAGACCAGGTCCTCTAGGGAGTCTAGGGGCACTTTGGAACGATTCTGTTAATGGCGGCGTGCGTCCCCATGTTAAGAGCCTGGCTCGGCATCGTGCAGCAGAGGTCGGCTGAAGTTACCCGAGCATTAAAAAAAAAAGTCTCAACCTGAAATATACTTTTTATTCATAAGGCTGGTGACAAACCTGGCCAGCCAGATTAATTATTTCAATATATGTGAGTTATGTGAGAATATATGCGTGGTGTTGTGAGACGTGGCTAAAGCTAGAATAGCATGATCAAGAAATGACTTCCGGTTTATTATCAGATTTTTTGCATTTACTTCACTTCACTCTGTGCCTCTATACCACGTTTGAATGTCTTTGTGTACTGTGTTGGGTTTGGCTGATGTTAGATGCATTATGCACTGGAAATATAAAAATGTTGGCCGTTGCCACCGGCCGAAACAGGAAACAGCTGACGCTAACATACACTTGCTTTGTTCTGCTGGGTTTATCGTCTCAACATATAAGTTCCCATCACTTGAGATACAGCAATTTGTCCTGCCCAGTGGTTGAGTGGTTAAGGCAGCAGAATATGCCAGGCTCCATGTGCAGCCGGCCGCAGTGTCGTGAGTTTGAATCCCATCTCTTACGGTTTACTGCATGTCCTCCCTTCTCTCTCATTTCACGCTAAGCTGTCCTGTCTAATAAATCCTATGGGCCAGTAACAGTTTAGTCAGAGTTTAGTGATAAATCATAATTTTTTGTTTGTATCTGCTTTTTGCCGTCTTAGTTTCACCTGAGACTGCGTTCTCCCTTTTCCAGTTATCTTGTGCTAAAGCATTCTGGGAATCACTTCTTCGTTCTGGGAATCCTCTTTGAAAGCTGGCCCTCTTAGAGTCTGCTTCGGGAACGCTGAAATGGGCCGGTATGGCTCACTTACGACAGTGGAAATATTTTCATACCAATCTGATCCAAAGTGAACCAGTGGAAACATGCCATATACTGCATGTACCATTGTAAAATAGGATCATTGCCTTGGTCGATGTCGCTCTGCTTCACTATCTGTCTGTTATAGCTCTTAAGCATGACAAGTGCGATCGAAAAGAACTTTGGCACAGCCCTGTATGTTCATGCCTGTGAAGAAACATGCGGTGCAGAACATAAGTGGCTTAATCCAATTAGCTTTTAAATACAGTAATTGCCAACACATCTACCAAAACGTGTGGCATAATGAGGAGGTCCGTAAAAGTATGGTGTAAAAACAGGATACGGGCCAATACGATAAACAGTGTGTTGCTTTCAGAGCTCATTAATCCGGTCAGGTGAATTGGTTGGGGTTTAATTCAGTGCCTGAGTGTACCTATGCACTAAGGCCTCTTAAGACGGCAGACTTGATTACAACATAATTTAGGATTTGTTGAAGCATTGATTGAAATTGCTTGTGGGAGATTCACATTCCAAACATCTAACAGCACCGATGGCGCTCCTGTTTACCATACACATTATTTTAGACAACTCTGAATATTACAAAAGAAACAGCTTTCCTATTTGATCACTTTATAATAGCCTTCCATGTAAACAGCTTTTAAAAGCTTTAATGGTGGGTAGTGTTGTGTTACTAAAGCAATTTACACACTTAATTTCTAACACAAAAGCATAATAATAATTTTTATAACAAGTCTTATAAAATGTTTAAGTGCAAGAGCTGCTAGTAAATGCATCCTATTAGCATTTCTAACTAGCCTCACATAGTAGTAATGATGCAAACTCTACGCACTTGTATAGATTTTGTTGGTTAATGAGATATAGCAGATTGTCAGTACCGCCCTGCAGTCTGTATACATATTCACAGATGTTCGTTACATTTTGTCCTTTCACTGTTGCCCTTAATCCACAGCGCTGTCACTGTGATGGTGTCAAACAACGCTTCAGCTAAAATCATTTTTCTCTCTCTGACATTTCTCCAAGTTGAGTTTTATAAGGCTAGCCAAGTGTATTTGCAATTATGTTTAGCTCACAAGTGTAGGGCAAATATCAAATAGAAAAGTGTGTTGGTGTAGCTGTGGAAATGGGAAAGTAATCTCTTGACCTTTATTTTTGTGTTGCACTCAGGTGTGGGGAAGCCATGACTCAAACCTTTAAGCGCAGTTAGAATATCAAACTACTCCCGTGAGCTGACTAAATACAGTTTGCAAAAGTGATAGAGCAAAGTGGTGTGATTTCTGCACATTTTTATCTTGCTATAGAGGTAGGTGACAAGTATAAATGTATATGAGCTTTAGTCATAACATGGTGTACTTTAGACTTTGCTGCTTTGATATTAATGTATAAGCACTGAATGGTAGCTAAATATGTACATTTTCAAAATATGTACATTTTTAAAATAACGTGTTCAAATGTTATCTCTAAATGAGATTTATGTTTTGCACTGGGTCTTTGAAAAAATCCGCAATTCTCACAGACTTAAGGTCATGAATAGATTATTTTTGGTTATCTATACTCATATACAAACACATTTTCAGATAAGCGCTCCCTCTTTTCATCATCTTAAAGTACACATCTGCACTGTATAATATCATACCATGGATTTTTGGTCACGGTTATCATTGGTGGTCATTTCAAACCGTCCCATCCCTGGTGTTACAATATATCTGAAATTAGTAGTTACCTGTGATTTATACAGTATGTCTACTTTTGAATGTCTACTTTTAGTATGGCATGATTAGTAACACATTGTGATTCAGATCCTATTCCTATTTGTAATGTATTAAATTTTTATGTTAATGTTCCAAACTCCCCATAATCCCCAAGATATATTATAGTACATATGCAATTATACAATATAAATGCATCAAATGTAAAAATAAATTAAAATGTTTAAGATATATGTATGGTATATCTGTCTAACGGGTTTCTTCTTTGCTGGAGGTTGGAAAGTAATCTGAAATTATTACAAAACAATGAAACTGTAACAGAGATAGAAATGAGAAAAGTACAGAATTATCCTCTTGCAGAAACGAGACAGAAAATCCTCCTCTCCATTGAGCACCCTTCTAAGTTTTACATGCAAATTGGGACATTTTTATACATGCATACTATGAACGTATGTCTACTGTGCCATTAAAACATTTAAATGTAAATTAGATAGCTATATATGAACTATGTCCATTGTTTTTAAAGCCAGGCTCTGATAGTCCTGTGGTGGAGATGTTGCCAGTGTTTGACTAACAAAGGCATTAAGTATAAAATTACAAAAATACTTTGCATTCATGTCAGATGTCCTTCCTGGGCATCTTTTCTCCAGGACACTCAATTTACAGGCACTCAGGTGTAAGGACATGTGTCTAGAGCTAACTAGCATTTCCAGGCAAGACCCCTCGCTCTAGGCTTCAAGTCTATCAACAGCAGTGCGGCATCTTTAATTCCTGATCTATTCCCTAATCAAGTCTAAGAATATGTTGTCTGATTCCATTTGGTCTCATGCCGTCCACCTTATCTGACAGCTTGGAAGTAAATGTATCCTCTGCCTAGTAACGCTGTTGCCATGGCCTTTGTGGAGGCCATTCAGACCCTGTGCGGATAATCTGTGAAGCTTGATTAGCATGGAGAACCCTCAACATGCAAAACACAAAATGTTGCTCCTAATTGCGATTTAGTGTGCTTCTGTAGATTTTCATTTACGTGACCGACCTCCATGTTTTCCGTCTTTCTAATTGTAATTGGTTTTCAAATCAAACATAACTTGAGCCATTACGGAACGAAGCACAAGTCACACGTAAAGCTTTTAGTCTAATGACTGAAGCAGACAGGCATCATGTGTGGACAATGAGCGGGTGAGATAGGTATTTTCATTATATTGTCTATAGAAGCTGAATTTGTGCAAGTTTTGAAGAGGACAATTTGGGGACATAAACAAAATCAAATTGAAAGAGTCTTTAACAATGTTAGAATTATTTTTCCCTTCTCTGCTACCCACTCCTCGTTGTATTTTGTGTTTACATAGGAGACTAAATGTCTTCTTTAACAAAGAAGGGTTCTCTCATCAAAAACATAACAAGCTGTGTTTCAATTATGAATTCATCTTTCGTGGTGCAATTGCATCACATGACTGAGTTTGAGTCAATGCTTTTCCCTTGTCTTTCGATGCCAAATGGTCAGCCTTCATTTCAGGGTCTTGGTCAAGAATACATAGATGAACACATTATTTTATTGTGAATACATTTGTTACCATTGCAAGATCCAATTTTTCTTAGGTCTATATTTTATAGTTAGTTAGCCGTGTAATATTGCTGGAGATTTTTGTATACAAATGTGAGAGACAAATAGATTGTATTCAAAAGCATGTATTGGTAAGTTTCCTGGTGCCCTTGTTTCCTCAGGCTAATGATGTGTGCAGCTGCTGGATGTTATTATCTCTGCTGACCTTATCGTTACAGAGGTCAAACAGCCTCACTGTTTAAACAGCCCAAACATAGCCAGTGGTTTGTTAACAGAATCAAACCTGTATGAGCGAATAAGGTTCCCCATCACACACACTGACCAGAGAGAGGTAAAGGTCAAGAGTCAGCTGGAGCAGATTTATTACAGCATGCGATGTTGATAAATTTATAAAAAGTCAAAGAGTTTTAACCTTTGCCAAGGCATGCATCCTAACTCGCAATAGTGTACTGTAGATATATTACCCAAACTAATTCAGGCTCAAAAAATGTTATGAATGTTATGAATATGAAAAAAATGGTAATTATATTAAACCAATAATTTCTTTTTGAGTCTTGAGCGTTGGGAGTCCGCCGTACAAAAGCTTATTATGAATGACCAAAACAGAAAAAAATATGATTATTTCATACAGAAACTTTTTAAGAGCTGTGTTATTTTATTTTGTCACATTTCTCTATCTTTTTGGGTGTCAGATGTGTTAAAATGTTTTGCTAAATTTGCTAAAACAAAATAAAAGCAATTAAATTAGAGCATTGTAATCAGGGGAGAGCATGAAACATTGAGACATCATATTGCACGTTCTTTTATCTAGTCGATATTTATATAGTTCAGGACTAAATGCGTTTTCATTAAAGCTGGGCTTTGTTATGAGTAAATGTTGTGTTTTCCCACAAAACGGGATCACTGCACACTGCCTGTGTTTCAGAATAAAGTATTGTATGTCTTGTCAACCCGGCAGTAAGAGCCAAAAGCAGAGCTCTGATTGGCTGCTGAGCTTGGGCGGTCCGCCCTGTTTTCTTTTGCCATCTCATATAAAACTGTAAAATTAGGTAGCCCAGCTTTACCTTCAGACTCATGGTCAATAATGTCCAGTAAATTATTTCTTTAAATGCATGGCTCTTGACACATTGCTGTCTCTATTTCCACCAAAATGCATTTATTGTCAATTTCCAAACAACATCAATTAAAACATGGCATTTTTGATGATGCTATTTTTTTTCTCACAGCTGTCTACAACTTTGAAACAGTATCATCTTCTATCTGGTTCTGCGCTTCTCTCTTTTGTCCCTCAGGCGCTTACTCCTTGACTATTTTCATGGATTCCTCTGCCCAGACATCGGCCATCATAAAAGATGTGAGTGTGACCGATCCAAATGCCGATAGCTATTGGACAGAAGGGGGAATTCTTTGGTCCCATCTCTGTATCACATTATGTTGCCGTGTTTGAAACTCAAGAGTGTTTCGGGGGTTTGTGCTGTCCCTGGACTTAAGGGCTTGTCTGGATATGATCAATAAAGCAGCAGACATTCATTTTGATGCCATTACAGTGACATTTGGTGATGAAAGAGCGCACCTCGGGAGCAGGAGCTGGTAAGCGCACTTGTCATTCACATAAAGTGCTGCATTTCCCTCACTGATGCTGACAGGAGAATCACAGGTGTTGCTTTGACAGCTTTCGTTGTAGCTTGTTCTGACATTATAATTTTTTTTATCAAAGAGTCTCCAAGTGTGCAGTGATTTGCATAATAATAAAAACCTACAGTTTCCCAGTTCCACAGTAGTATGGCAGCTTGAGAACTATCCTCTGCTTCTGACTACTTATTTCATATTTTAGTTCACCTGTTGTCTGTTCATTGTTGTTCACATGTTTTCCTCCTTCTTACTGTTTCAGACACTGCCGATGCTGACCTGTAGACCCAGATGTTCTGGGTGAACTGTCTTGCCTGACGAACCACCCTCTCTCCTCCTGAGTGGTTCCGACGCCACAGTATATCTACAAATGGAAGCGCGTCTGTCTGTGGGAGTACAATTTCGCCTTCACTGTCGAAAGGGTTTTGTAGTTTTTCCTTGCTGAGAAGGAGGGTCTTAGTACAGGGGATGTTAGGACATTTGCTAATTTCCTATGATCATTGTTTAATCTGTTTTTCACTGTCGCACTTTGAGGCAACTGCCGTTGTGATTTTTGTGCCGTTACAAAAATAAATTGAATTTAAATAATACCTGGTCATGGTTTTATAGCAGAAACTCATACTGATTCTTTTTGTGTTCATTACCTGACTGCCCTTTCTTGAGCCCTTATCACAAGATTAGATCCCTAAAGTAAAATATGAATGTTTTATGTTTACGTACATTCTTCCTTAACATTTAATAGAAATAGTTCTATACTGAAATAATAATTGATATTTCATGGAGTTTACATCATCAGATCCTTTCTGCCCTTCCCTCTGGACCGCAAGAGGAAAATAACATTATAATACAATGACGTGATGTGCATATATATATCTGGAACAGGTTTTGACACCAAAAATAAGTGTAAAAAAAGAAGGTAATTCCCAATTTATCCATGCTGGGGACCGGCCCAAAAAAGAAATATTTAAATGTATATATTGAAATTATTTAAGGTTAGACAATGTCACTTTCTGGTAGTACATTTCTCAAAAATGCCATATTACATGAAAAAAAAAAAAATCAATTGCAGAAAATTACCCATGATTGATCACAGCTACACATTCCGAACAAGCGCAGCCTTTACTTTTCCCTGCATGACAGTGGGCTGCTGCTCTTTTCATCTTAAGAATGTCCCATTACAAAGGAATGATTGCCAGAGCAAGAAAAGCTGCTGATTGGCATCTTGTGGAATTTGGCCTGAACCAGCGATTAACTTCCTACGAGTCGCTTACAAGACATTACATTTGCTTTTGAATGCTGAATAAAGTATACAGTGTGTGTTTCATTTCAAAGTGTTAAGTAACGATGTGAAACCTCTTGTGTTGCGTGGTCTTCTTACCTGTGTGAACCTGTAGCTCTGGTCTCTTCAGGAAAGTCCTCACTTCGATTGACCAGGCTGTAGTATCCCTTCTGTTCTTTCCGGTCTACTTTCTCACCGTCAGTGACTTTTTAACTGCTGCTTCTCCCTCTGATTCCCACTGATGATGTGGAGAGAGCTGAAGTCTGTGTTTTTTCCCAGAGAGAGAATGATGGAAGGAGAGAGGGGCTTCAGAGATGCAAGTAAAAGGGAACGAGAATACCCCTCTCTCTCTCTCTCTCTCTCGTCTCTCTCTCTCTCTCTCTCTCTCTCTCTTAAAATCATTGCCCCCTCCCACCTTTACCGCAATGTGTATCTATAGCAACGTGCGATGAGGTCTTTTTTTTTTTCTTGTCTCTTTTTACTTCACCTGGCTATTTGCCCCGTCAACAAAGGAGAGGTTTTTGATGTCTTTGAAATTGCAAGATTCATTTTATTGTATTGTATTAAGCCTGATTGTGATGACTAAACCATTTTGGGAAGAAAATAATGTAATAATTAATCCCAATCCAAAAAGCACTTGCAACCTGTTGGATGGAGACAGCCCCGAAGACAGATTAATAAACAATCTGATGCAAATCTGTCGTTTGTGTTGCCCTTTTCCGCTTGGTAACTTCTCGCACTAAACCCCCATGGGTAGATCGACTGCAGTCTCATATCAAGTTCTTTTCACTCTCCTTTTATTTTTTCCTCTAAAGTCGTTTATGGTCGCTGTAGAAACACTTGAGCTCAAAATGTATTCCATCAAAATATCACAGGGATTCAATCGCAGGCGGGTGGACACAGTGGTAGTGAGCAAACAAAGGCAACAAAAACAAAAAAAATCACATCAAGATTTCCTGATGCCTTGTTGTACCCCGTGGCCTTTTGTGTCGAGCCGTTTTCCTGAATGACTTATCAATTTGGATTAATGCGTGGCCTTGAATAATAACATCACTTGCCTTGGTGCTCCTGGCTGCCTTTTGATGACCCGATTAGCATGCGTGTTTAGACATTGTTGGTGTGCCATAGCTGTTGGGGTAATTGACTTGAGCTGTTTCCTCTGTTAATGAGGTCTTAGTGAAAGAGAGGAAATGTGTGTGTGCCGCAATTAATTCGTGTGAAGATAAAAAACCAAAAAGCTATGACTTGACTATAAGGCGATTAAGTGCGTAGCTATTTATAGTGACAAATACGGAACTCCCTAAAAGTTGGGCATTTCGTTCCTGGGCCAGAGTTGAGCGTTGTATTTAGTGTTCCACAATTGGGGTACGTTTAGGATTAGGTTCAATAACAAAATAAGGCATTTTTCTCACAGTTTAAACAATCATTTAACATCCGGTATTATTATTTGTCAAATCATAATCAATCATCAATCAAAAGGACTTGTCATTTACAGTATATGGATTTTGGCCTTTGTTTACAATGTGGTTGCTTGGTAACAGCGGTGGAATTACCTCTGTCATTACCCGATTTGGAACACCAGTCCAATTTGGCACATCCTTTATTTATAATTATTCGTAAAAATCCTTAAAACATGTTTATTCTGTGTCATGTTCGCTGCGACATCAAGCAGTGTTCAGTTTAGCTAAATGAACATTTGACCATTTCACAGAGTTTAATCTTATACAGAGAACACATTGCCATTTTACATCTTAACTCAGACTTTACTCAGCTCTGCTCACCAAGTATGGTTACAATAGCAACTTCAGTGCTTGTGCCAAAGTATCTGTCAAGCGCAGTTAATGACTCTTCAGTAAAATCTTAGATATAATCATGTTCACGACGTTTAGTGAAATGTGTAGTCTAACCTGTCATAGGCATTTTAATTTAATGTTTAACAGGCAAAACTGATGTCACTAAAAGGGTCAATTGACAAGGCACTTTATTTTATTTATCTAAGCAAGTTAAAAAACCCCGATGCTGAGTTTGATCGGACGGAGTCTTGGTGGTTCCAAACGTTGTCCAATTACGGATGAAGGAGACCACTGTACTCATAGGAACCTTCAATGCTGCAGAAATGTTTCTGTACCCTTCCCCAGATCTGTGCCTTGATACAGCCTGTGTCAGAGGTCCACAGACAGTTCCTTGGACTTCATGGTTTGGTTTGTGCTCTGACATAACTGTTAACGGTGGGACCTTTTATAGACATGTGTGTGCTTTTCCAAATCATGTCCAATCAACTGAATTTACCACAAGTGGACTCCAATCAAGTTGTAGAAGCGTCTCAAGGATGATCAGTAAAAAAAGATTTACCTGAGCTCAATTTTATGTGGCATGGCAATGCCGATTTTTTTCCTCCAATACATTTATAAAGAATTCAAACAACTTTCTTTGATGTTGTCATTATTCTACAAACAATACCGTTTGTAGAGTTTTGAGATGAATAATTAAGTAGTGACAACAGCAAGAAATCAAGCATTAAAAGCACATGTTCTCAAAATGTGAAAGTGACATCTCAAAGTATCCGCAAAATAAAAAGGGAAATCTGACGTTCAGCAGCTAAAATTTCGCTAAAGGGTAAAATGTTTGTCTTCACCTAAAGGTCTGCATACCAGATTACTTCATCTTTGTCATTACACAAAATATAAATCAATGTCTATCCGAAAAATGTTTGCTTAGTTAATTTAATATCTCTCTTCCTTGCATTAGTACCTCACAATACATTTACTACTGTTTTATCCCCTTACCATGAGGGGCTATTTTCCCATAAAATGCTAGACTAAAATTTCAACCTGAAGTTGCTCTTGAGCCATTTGGAGTACCAACAATTGGCTGGACTCTTTGTGAAGCTGACCCTCTGTAGTTTTGGCCTCTGATGTCTGATTTACTCTGATTATAATTGTGAACAAGCTCTGCACAGAAGAAAGTTTTTAGAAAATGTTTAAATGTTTAGAAAATATTTAAATTACGCCTAGATTTTCTTTGGTAAATATAAAGAACAGTAAAGCTGGTGTCTGGAAGATGGTCTGATTGACAATTGGTTTGACAATTCCTCCTTTAAAACTTGGCTAATTTGACTGAAAATGTGTTTTAGGGACTTGTAATAAAGTAAAACAAAGTCCAGAGAGAATATTATTAATTTCTGTTTATTTTATTTTATTTTAATTTTTTGGAGTACAAACAGCCTGATTCATTCTAGAATGTTTGATTTGACTGAAAACAAGAGGGTTACAGTTTTCTTTTTATATTTAACATATCAAGATAGTGGACAAAAATAAGTAAATTAAGAAAAAGTCCAAGGGCCTGCCGGTGGGCCTACCTCATTGTAACAGGTTGTTCAGGTATAAATATAATTTTGATTGTGACATTGAAACAGTCAATACAGTCTATTACAGGATTATTAACCAGCAGGGTTAGGTACACACAGAGGTGGGTAGAGTAGCCAAAGATTGTACTCAAGTAAGAGTAAAGAATGAATATTAAATAATACTAGTACAAAGAAAGTGATAAGGATTAACCAGCATCACTGTATATGATATAGAAAACGGTAATACAAACGCTCCTGTCTTGAAATTGAATTTGGTTAACATGTAATTAATATACTGTTTATGAACTACAACTAGAATTTCATTTTGTCGTCTAATGGATGATAAAGACACTGCTTCTTCATCCCGTGTTGATTTGTTGTTGCAGTCGCTTGATCTCCACATCTGCTGCCGTGCTGAAGGACAAAGCTGGGTCAGTCTAGAGCAATGGTGAGTCATAACAATGTGGTTTTCGAAAAACAGAGTCCAGATGACTACAACTGAATCTTTTTCTACAATGGAAAACGCCTGGACGAATGAGGGATTACACCGACAAGTCATAACAATGCAATTTTAAAAACTGCCTCTCTTAATAGTCATCTAAATCTATCTGTTAGGGAAGACCCAATCCCATGGATGAATAAATGTGCTGCACTACTAAACAAGACTGCACAACAACACAGGGGTAAGGTAAGGCTTGGTTTTGATATCATTAGAGCTGTCATGTTGATAAATATTTTGAAACATTTATGAATTTACAGGAACACGCTGCAAAGACGACTGAGGAGACTTCAATGATCGGTCTGTGATGAAGTAGAAAGAACTGTCCAAGTAAAGTGTGTCTGCAGCTGTCACCTCAACAATGTGCACCACTCAGTATCCCACGTGTTTCTACTCAGACTATGATGACAACGCAATTGCTGGGTTTCAGATGACGTCCTAACTCAGCAGCTAAAATTGATATAGGTAAAATGCTGATTTTTGATAATGAGTAATAGGGGATACTCACTAATATAAACAAATTGTTTCAGCATTTGTGAATTTACCTTTTAGATATTTCTTATGAAAGTACACTGTAATCTATAGGTAAAGCTGTCTCTTGCCCCCCAAGAATCTGAAAACAACCAATACCATTCTTAAAGTAACAACAAAGGTCATTTTTTGTTCAGTTTGTTTTTGACTGCCATACAATAGGAAAAATCAAGTATTTTTCTTGTTATCTGCTCTGATCATAATGGGTTTGTTACTACAGAATACATTTGAAACAGGGGTTAATGCTCACTCTGAGTCACAAAATATATTGCAATGTTTGGGGGTAGTCTCATTTTATTTCGGATTGTGCAGATTAAGTTACGCAGGTATTTTCACTTCTGAAAACATACGTTTGAGTATCCATACAAGTACAAGTATGCCACATATTTGTTTGTGATCACGTTTAAAAATGCATTAGTGGTGTGGTACATTGTTCAAATGCTAATACTAAATATTGAAAAATATGTGGCTATTTTTTATCCATTTGAGCAATGTTTAAATGATTAATCCTTATTTATTTTTCCCATGTACAAATAATTATACTTGTTGTCACAATAGCAAAGATTTAGAGAAGGGATGCATTGACAGCAGGACTCTTCATCACAAGATCACTCATTTATTTGTGAGACCTCTCTCTCTGGGGTCTGGTTTAGTAATTTAATATTCGCCCGGTTAACTTTTAAATATTGCACCAGCGTATAAACAGACCACCAACAAGAATGCCACAAATCACCTCCAAACAATGCTCCACACTAGCGTTCTTGTCCGTTTTTGACCTGTTTAATGAAAAATGGATTTCCTCAAAAACCCTGACCCAGTGCTCATAATACAGGTGAAAGTTAGAGATACAATGGATTACATACAAAATTACATTACATAATTACAAGTAAATGTAACAATGAACCAATTATCCACGTTATCTTGAATAACCCATAGACTAAAAAGTTGCTTGACTTTTGATGTTTGTTTTTCGATGCCTGATCTGCCTCTGATGTATGCCTCAGACATCTGGCAGTGCCAAATGGCTGTTTGCTTGTTATTATTTCCTCACATAATGTATAGCCCTGGCTCATTCCAGTGCACCGAGCCAGCGCTGCCGCCAGCTGGGCACTCGGGAGCCATTACATGGCAGACAAAATATGCAGCAAACTGTCCTTTCTAACGTTTCACTGGGGTTTATCTTTGTTATGTTATAGTTTTAGGTTCTACTAAAATTGTGTTGATGTTCTTTAATGTAACAAAAGACAAAAATCATATACTGGAAGTTGAATTGTTGCCATGAATAAAAAGAGGAAGGGTAAATGGTTACACTTATATAGTAATTTTCTACTGCCAATAGGCACTCACACTCACATCAAGGAACCACTCACCCATTCATTCACTCACTCACTCACTCACACATTCATACACCAGTGTATGCAGACACTGGGGACAGTATGCAGATGTAACTACATCCTGTCTAAATGCAAAAAGGGTCTGGAATCAGACCATAAAATGCATTTTTTTAAAAACTGTCCTAATTTAGGACAGTCCAACCACTAATTTGTATCACATATGACTCTATGTCTCTCATATGACATCTTCTCTGAATATCCTTGTATTATTCTAAACACAATATATAACATCTCTTAGCTTATATTTGGGTGAAACTACAGGCAAATTTGTGGTCACAGCTAAATAATCCAGGAGTATGGGCTCTGGGGCCCTTTGCTCAGGGCTGTCTGGTCTGTATGAACGGAGCTGCTCAGGGACTGGCCTCCTGCTGGTGCCCAGAGTCAGGACTAAACATGGGGAATCAGCATTTCAGTTTTATGCAGCTAGAATCTGGAACAGTCTTCCTGAAGATGTGAGACAGGCTTGAAAAATGTAACATTCTTAAGGGTTCGAAATGTGCATGATAAGGCCATTTCAGTATGGTGATAGGCATAGCAATGTTGATGCAATACGTAATTCTGTTTCCAAGGTGCTAGTAGATCCTCTTGTGTAACTGTCTGTTGACTCCCACTCAGCAGAGTAAAATGTTTAAGAACTGTGTCACAGACAGCTTGCTATATACTGGTATACCATATATACATATGGTTGTTCATTTAATGAATCGTAATAATGACAATATACAGTGTTAATAACTTTGACGGATCTGTTTTCCAACACAGAAAATACAAATGAGGAAATAAATCATCATTATGTGTATTGACAGTTTACCGTGTTCTGTGCTGAAGACTTCCTTTGGACTGCCCAAGGCTTCTTCTCAGTCTGTTGTTCAATGATCTTTGCAAGCACATGCATACAAAAAGGGTTTAAGTTTACTTAACACAAATATAATATTCATTGATTATTTTCGTTTACATTACAGCTTACCTCCAATAAAATGCAGGGTTTGTGCCACATGCCTAACAACAGAGCCTCAGTTTGGGGTCAGGAGAGGGGATGGCCGCATTTGCTTCTGTGTTAACAGGTACTGTATGTTGCATGCTACAACAGAGTTCAGGGGCAATAAACCTTTGGGTCGATGAAGCGAGACCCTGTGGACTCCATGCCCTTTGTCATTAACCTCATTAATGACAAAGGGCATTTGTCATTAATGACAAATGCCCTTTGTCATTAATGACAAGACGGTGATGCAAGACGGACAGCATCACACAGCCTCTTAATTTTTCAATAAAATTGTTAAAAAAAATGGGAAACTCCATTTATTTGTAAGGCTGGACTCCGCAAGATAAACAAGCACATGTTATTGGATTTTCTTCTGTCTAAAGGTATCATGGTCAACAATGTTCTCATAGTTGTCATTTAACAGTTCTTCAAGTAAGCTTCGGTAAAAGGCAAGAGGCGATCAGTACTCGATAGGTCGATAGGTTTGATGACCTGTAAGGTGAATGTGCGGGGCCACCCTTTGGCCTTTGTCTCTTTTTCTAAATTGGTACACAAACTCTGCCAAGGGGGGCATCTTAGTTGCATTGATGCATTCTAAAAGGTGTTAGTCTTCGATGTAAATATAAATTTTTGAAAGCCTGTGTGACCAAATGTGTAATTTATTGCTTTGATATTTTTTATTGAGCATTAGCAGTCAATGAATCGAGTAATCCCTTTTCAGAAAATTAGACGGACTATGTAGTAAGGTTTGAACAAGATTCAGATGGTGCCCTTTTTAAATATATATATGGATTTTCAAACATTAACTACGGTACCTAAAATCCTAGTGTTGTCCACAATGTAATGGATAGTCTCAGAGAACAGGCATAGCGTCTTGGGTGACCCCTTTGGAGGGGCGGGATCTTCCCCATATTGATGCTGCCTCATGTGAGGACGTGAGTAATATTGGCGCCACCGTGAGGAGGAAATGACACAAATATGCTACATATAGAGATACAATTTGGCAAATAAGTATGGATACACAATTTCTGATACGTAAGAGTCCATTCACTAGAACAGTGAACATTTTGTCAAACTTTGAGCTCGAATGTGATGAGATATTTTTTATTCAAACATCTGTTAATCCTGTTGCAATAGTTCCCATCTCGTTGTAATGTACAAGAAACTGTCTGCCCTCATTTCCAGAGCACAAGCCCTCTGCATCAAATAGCAGTGAGAAGTCACCCTTGAGGCCATTTTTGAGCACTGGAATGGCACCACCATCCAGGTCTACAGCAAAACTGGGGCTTTGCAGGACATTGTGGCTCATATTGCCTGGCTTGGTGTGTGTTTGCTGATCAATAAATCTCCTCTAATAGAAAGTGCTGGAGCTAAAGTGCAAAAGTTTCAGGTTTAGGACTGCCTATGCAGATGTTGCTGTTCAGGGGGGATACCTCCAGCTGACTTATCAGACTCAACAGTTTCTACTTCAAAAGGAACAGAAACTCTCAAAGTCCTCCTTGTCAACTGATATTCTATTTTCTGATTCAGTGGCTTGTTCTAGTGTGCCTTTTATATTTTACACACAACCTCTGAGCCAAATTGATTTTTATCTTGAATCTGAGTAAGTTATTTCAGAAAATAGATACTTTTCATTTGATCATTTGTGAAGAGGGTGTCAGTGAACGTTTTCATGGCAGGGGTCATTTTGTAACAACTCAGCTCCTCCAAAATGTATTTATTTTTCTTTTTGACAGTCCAGGTCATTGTGTTTTCTCTCTTTTTTTTTTTTACATTTCAACCAATTTTCTACCTTTAAGTGGTAACTGTTTCATTTGACACTGAGCAGAGCCCTTCAAATTCCAATCCTCCATGAATTTTTCTGTGAGCGTAACAGCTTTTCTACAGGAAGGCCCCAAATCTGTCTATGATGCAAACTGTGCTGAAGCATGTATTTACTGATCAGCTATCATTTGAGTTTGCTACACGGCCTATAAGCTAAGTTTTCTACACTTTTATCTTAAAATAGTCCTAACACTTGAAACTAACAACACAGGCGTGACAGCTAACTCCCTTTCATGCAATTTGTAAGCATTTTGATCTGTATTATTCACTGCCTGACCCAAAAAAAAAGTCACCACTTGGCTTTAACTAAGCAAATACAGTAGGTCCGAACCTCCTACTGGATAACTGCAGCATGGGTGATGATCTTTCAGCTGCAGCACGGTATTTAAGCTGATGCAGTGAGTGGCTTCTCGTTTCTGAAACAACCATGACGTGACGTTTTTGAAAAACACTTTTTTTGAAAAACACTTTTCAAAGGACAAAGGAAAAAACAGCAATTTTCTTGCGGGTCTACAAAAAACAAGGGGCATGTCAAAGCGGCAACGGACCGCACACTCCTTAGCCCCTCCTGCCTCCACATCTGTCGATTTTGAGCCATTTTCCACATAAACAGATGGAAATGAGGTGGAAGGGCTCTTGGCATCTGAGCTCAATAACCAGAGGCAATGGAAAAATTCATAGGGGAGATCTGAAATTTTGACAGGATTGCAGTTTTCTAAAGCCCAAGTGCTAATGTCAAGCATCAATGTCGGGTCCAAAGGTGATGTGCTGAAGGCCTCCAAACACAGGCTGCAAAGGAGGTCTGTCTGAGCACTGCTATTTGAAAACTAGAAATGATCAGTGTTGGGTAGCGTTACTTTGAAACTAATTTGATACGTTATCTCGTTACTGCCCTGGAAAACTAATGCGCTACTGCGCTACTGTGTTGTCAAAGTTACGCATTGGAGTACTCTTGCGTTACCAATAAACAACATTATTCTATAACCTATAATGTTTGCCGACAATCCTTTTGCATTGTTCATTCATGCACAGCAAAACAGAGGAAAAACCTGTTCTCCTCTGAATACAAGGCTGTTTTTATAACACTACTGATGCAAAAACGAAACCTAACACAAGGTAGTGAGCCTGACGGCTTGACTTTCCTACACAGTAACATAATCACAATGCCATACCATAAGCATGTGTAGGCCTGTCCTCAAGCAATGGAAAACAAAACATTACACAGCTAAAACAGCATTAGTGAATAAGCAAGGGCTCCGACGCACACCGACAGAACGCGCTTGATTTAGCACTGTAGTTTATTGAAATCAAACTCACCACATTGCTGTTAGAATACATTTACTCCTCAGCTACAAAATAGTGATTATAACGAAAGTTTGTTTCTCTTTAGAGTGAAGACTCCCAGTCACTTGCTGTGCAGTGCGCATGCTCACAACACACTGAGCTCTGGGTCTGCGATGACGAGATGAGTGACTGGCATGGCATGGCAAGACATGATGACGTAACCAAAACTGTCGTGTTACTGATTTGAAAAAGTAACTTGGGGAGTACTAGATTACATGGATGCACTAAACTAATGCTTTACGTTTCTTGTTACTGTAAAAAAGTAATTTGAGTACTCTGATGCATTACCAGCTAACTCTGGAAACGATGGTATTAGTCTGAAAATGCCTGATAATATTGTTGTATGACTTGTTTGCTAAAATATATACAAAAAACATGTAAAATGCTTTACCAACATTGCTTTGAAAAAATGCCCATCCAATACTGAACCAGAATTAAACTAGGACTAGTCTAGTACCAACAAGATCTAAACTTGTGCTAACCCGGAAATAAATCAGTAAATAAGATTTTATTATTCTTTTTTAATGCCTGGACGATGGGTCGTGGGCCGCGTTGAATCGCTTGGAGGGCCTAATTTGGCCCCAGGGCCTTACGTTGAATATCCTGGCTGTACACTGAGGTTTGCTGTAGCCGGCCTCCTATATGTTTTATGACACGCAATTTCAAATTTTAATTATTTTATGTTCCTTTAGCCTCTAATTTACCCCTTTGCCAGAGTATTATATACTCAATCAGATTAATACTTGATTTAGTTTAACAGGGGTTTAAACATTTATTACAATAATACTCCAATTGTAAACAACACAGCACACACAAGAACAGCTTCCTTCACACAAAATCATATCCTTCCTTTCTTTTTGCTGCTCAGCCACTTCTGAAGTATGATTGACATAATTTTTGCTGGTGTTACATTTCAGAGCAGTGAGAAATGAACAAATATGGAAATTCAATGAGATTTAAAATCAGCTGAGGTTGTCTTAAAAAAAGTAAAGCAATAAAGACACACTGACATTTTTCAAAACAATAACAGCTCCTCTTGTGAAAACCAGAGATCATATTTTTGTGCACTTTCCAATCCCCCAGGGGGCTGTGAGAGAGAGAAGGAGAAGACAAACTCTGTTCCATCGGAGAGGTCCTCCAAGAAGGGTCTCAGGAGATGAGGGCTTATCTCTGGCCTAGCGATGCTACGCTAACCCACGGAACAAAGAACATTCCAGAGAGACCCGCCCGCGGAAGCTAACTTTTCTCTCCCATAAATCAGAAATCTGTGCCTGTTTTTCTTAGACGTGATTTAAACTGCATCATGCAAACTCAAACAAAGGATCTTTTGGCAACTTTTCAAGTCTCCGACAAACTTTGGATCCAGTTTCTTCAGACCAGCCTCCTCTGTGAATCAGTGCAACAGCCTTTTTATCTGAGGAACGTCTCAGAGCCAAGGAAGACGCAGATCCCTGAACCTGATCCAGTGCTTCTTCAGCCTGATAGAGTAGCTGTGCCCTGCCCAGCAAATGGATCAAGCTCCCACAAGTCTCTCCCAGCGTGACCCCTGAGTGAACCCTGGGGGCGACACGGACACACAGGCTCTCGGACACATGCAGGCCCATCAGGATCAGGCAGCTTCCTCTGGTTCTGGTTGTATGAATGCATTTCACAATCTGGGTGATCAAATCATCTTAGAATTAACTCAACTAGCTAAATCAAGTACAATCATGTCTAGCATCTCCATTTGTTATCGACTCATTTGCATATTCCATATTCATATTCATCTGTTTATTATTATTCGGTCAATAAATCTTCATAAACCATATTTGGTAAGGTGTTCATTCATTTCCAGAAAAGGGGTCAATGTCACGGTTACGTCCCATGGAAGTATTATATTAAGTTACGTCCTCACCAACCTTCAAATTAACGAGCAAAATACATTTTTACTAAATGAATTAATTTAGATATTTGATGAATTGTTAAATGCCTAATCAATAGCTGGTGCCCCAAATTACTCAAACGTAACCACACATGCAGAGTGTCATGTTTGAAATCCCGATACAACTCCTTAATCGATATCA
Source organism: Chaenogobius annularis (assembly GCA_015082035.1). Taxonomy (NCBI): domain Eukaryota; kingdom Metazoa; phylum Chordata; class Actinopteri; order Gobiiformes; family Gobiidae; genus Chaenogobius; species Chaenogobius annularis. The sequence continues at coordinate 1,143,786 of BJKM01000019.1, read as the reverse complement.
ACTTGAATGTCACCCCCTTTCATAAGTGGGAGGACATGAATAACAATACAGTACTTGTACTAGTTAAATCCCCTACAAAAACAAAATTGGATTAGTGTAATAATGATATTAAAATGGAATATTCTTTTAATTTGCATACTTGATTAAGCTGCTGTGTGTCGGCCACTGGAGTTCAAGGCCCACTGGAGGGATAAGTGTTGTGCTGAGAAAAAGATTACTGCTCTTCTATTTGTGTCCTGCAAAGCTCTTTAAAGGCCTTACCTTCATGTGTCTGGCACTGTAACAAGTCGGTGTATGCGGAGTACACTGAGACCGCTGATGCTCTGTTTGCCTCGTCATTGTGTTGCCATTGCCCTGGAGTCTGGGAGAAGAAGGAGAAGGGAGAACGTTTAAGGATTATTCTTACAGGACAAGGAAGGAATAGCCTCCATAATGTTGGTCACCATGCTAACTGCCATGTACATGATCGTCAAAGTGGTAGAATCGGTAAGATGCCTAATACAACTATATATTTGTGCAGTGTTCAAATGTAGTATGTAGTAAAAATATGGTTTCCTAGAAGCATGGTAATCAATATTTCTTACAGCGCAACCAAGGCAGTGTAAATGTATAAATATAATACATTCAGCCTACAATAATAATACATAGAACATAATTTACATTTAACTTCTCAGTCAGTTTTATTTATAATTTTAGTTCAAGTCACATATGAAGATAAACTGCTATATATACTGCTTATATATACTATACTATATCTTTCTGTGGCTTACTGAAAAATAAATTACTGAAAAAACTGATAAAATCAGCAAATGTCACTTACAAACGTGTTATTAATGTTGAGTTTAGATATTACATACACAGAACAATAATTAAATGAGAAGAATGTAGAAGAATGCAGGCGGCTTGATTATTTTGTATTGTACAAAAGAAAATCCCAAAGGCACAAATATTTCTAGTCCTAAATTAGGCGTGGGTAAATTTAGAGAGTTGCGTAAGCAAGGACGTTCAACAAGAACACCAAGGTTCAATCAATGGAGTGAATGATGAGACTTTGTAGTGCTCCCAATTTGAGCGGGGAATATAGTCTTTAATTCATTGTGAAATACTTTAGTACCGGTGCTTATGGTCATTAATGAGAGAAAATGTTACACATTTGCAGAACGGCTAATACTGGCCTCTCCAGCTCCATTTGAAGCCTCAAGTGTCCCCATGTGTGCACTGATTTGTTTTTTAGTGATGCAAATATATATTTGTCTGTAAATCCAATTTCAACTTTGCGTTCATTTTTCACCTTCAGATCAGCATGCAGTTTGAAAGCAAACCCGAGCCACTGCCTTATATGGTCTCCCAGCCTTTGCCTTGGCAGATTCACTCAGTGTCCCATAGCCGCAAGAACAGCAGAGCAGAGGAGGTAAGTGCATCATGCACAGCACTCTGAAAGCCACCTAGGGCACATACGTTCATTTGCATATGCCTTATGGTTCTGTATGGCACTAAAACAAAAGTGCGATATTGCTGCTTTACAAGAGTTGGATGTCACAGGTGAATTGAGCCTCGGATCTTTGATAAGGGCAAGAGCTAAACAAGACTAGAGCTGCACTAAGAAAGCAAAGATCATTGGCTTAGGATTAGGGCAGAAAATTCATCACAAAAATAGGGTAAACCCCACAGGAAAACATCAAGACAAGATGTCTTTGAGTCGCATCTAACTGTGCAGTTTTCTAGTGGAGGGTCTGAAACCTTTTTTTCTCTGTGTAAATGTCATTGTTGTGGGAATGTTACACAAAATGCCATCAAATTTAGTAGTCTCCATGGAGACAAGCAGGTGGCTCCACTTACCCAAGTAGCCTATTTTTTGGCGATAAAAATGTCCGTGATTAAATGTATTGAAAATTGATTTGTATATGTAGAACATTCCAGTCTAAGCAATACCAAACCCTCCACTATAAAGCTTACATAGTGTATGTATAAAAAATTCAAATGGTTATGCTGCTGAGAGGCAAACAGTCAAATCAACAAAGTGTGCGTGTGAAGATTTGCCTTTCGCTCGCACATTGCGCTCCTTGAGCTCTGGCCTATGGCCTAATCCCAATCAAGAGCTTTCTTTCCGAAGTCACTGGCCTCAATGTGACACCGTGTGCACATTTCAACAAAAGCTCCGGTTTAAGGCATTGATTTGTTGATTACGATGTGATTGTATCACAGTGGCTTGTATAATGCTTTAAATAAAAGATAACCATGTTTAGGAATCTCCTTGCAGCTCTGTCTGACGCAGACGTACATAATGTCCAGTCTCTCTCGCCCTTTTGCTCATCATAATAAGTTGACCTTTAGTTTTGTTTTGTTCACAGTTTAACGGCTACAGGAGGAACAGCATGGGCGTTTATAGAAAAAGTAAGTTCAGTAGATTGATAAAACAGGCTATTTTTCTTCTGTCTCACACTAAATTTCAAACATTGTGCTAAATGCTGATAAGAGACACTGGACAGAAAAGTAGCCAGCCTAATATGTCCACAATGTGTCTGTTTGAACTTGATTATTGCTGCAGAGTATGTCTCCATGGCTATTGCCTCTACCTCTCTGGCTATACCCTGTGTCCTGTCGTGCTCAGGCTCAAATGCCACTAATGGGACGGCTGTGCCCCCCTTGAGTCCTGTGGAGGCGGAGAAAGCAGCGGCCACCATCCAGACGCACTTCAGGAAGTTTCAGCAGAAGAAACACAAGAATGGGAAGTAGACTGGGCCGCAGGCATGTTAATCTTGATGTTATATAGACAATGACATACACACTACTATTTGATTGGCTTTTGAATGTTTGCTGATGGATGTGAGAAGAAAAAGCAGTGCCTGAGAGTGTTGTGTTTTTCTGTTTGTCTGTTAAAAGAAAAACCTACTTGTGTTCATACGAAGTGAATGAAAAGATAAAAAAAAAATTAAACACTGTAAATCTTTTAATAAACTGTTATATATGTTGCTGTCTCCCTCTAGTGGTGTCAATTAGTTTTGCATCTAGATACAGATGAGAGTGGTTTGCAGTAATATGTTAGTTTCAGGTCAGATTGAAAAGGAGAAATTAATTGATTAACAATGCTAGTAAACTTCTCGACCTTCTTGCCGTGATGCGAGAGTGTCATCGATATTGAGTTAATTATGAATATGTAAAGGCTACTATCGCAAGGGAATCGCACACACACATTTTGAGGTGGACATATTCATGTTACATTGCTTGTTTTAAGATCCATTAAAGGTACTTATATTGGGCTGGACCCATAATAATTTGTATTTGATTGCTATTTCATTTTGTCATGTTCACCACCAATTTCCCCTCTTCTCTGTCCTTTCTAGATGACCTATACTTTAGGCAAGTCAATTTAATCTTAGTACTGTATGTATTTATCACTTCACAGGAACAGGTTTGAAGCCTGCTGTGCGTCACATTAGGTCAGGGGCGGTAAGTGCACTATAAGTGCAAGACCCTGGACATCAATAGAGCAAGACATTTCTATCAAGAACTGTCTGGATGAAAAGAGCAGAGCTGAAGTGAAGTCATCAGAGACATTCAAGAGCCAGAACTACGTTGAAAAATAACCACAGTCTCATCACAGTTCATAAAAAGATATCTTTATTGCACAAGGTGTTGAGTACTCTTTTTAAGTTTTTTGTTTTCATAAAAAAGAAACCGTTGAGTTAAACACAAGCAACTGCAAATTTGAAGCAACAAATCCCTCATAAAAGTTTAAGGAATAACCTTTGCATTTTAAAATATTTTATTAAGTCCCCCTTTTGAAATTTCAAATTGACTTTTCTATTTATAACCAGCAAAATCTCCAGAACATGCAATGCAGCAGTCCTCCATAAAAATGTGATAGTAAAAAAGCCAAAATATAAGCTTCCTGTGACAAAGTAAAGTAGAAATGGTAACAAAGTAATCAAATGTCCTGTAAAAGAAGACCTTTGTTACATATGCAGAGTCCAATCAAATTTGTTTTGACTGGCTAAAAAATCAAAGATAAAACAGTGTAACTAGATTTCTATAATTCTTCATTAAGATCAGTTTTGTAACAATATCTATAATTGAATGTTTACATTGTGCCCTGGTTTCTGGTGATGTCCAAAATAGTACTTGTTCTATACAAAAAAACTTTATGTACACAAATCCTCTCATGTGGGCAAGGATAAAGTGAGACAAGGGGATCTGATCAGTGGAGCTGGATTTGGGATATTTGTGAAAGTTTTGATGTTTATTTACGGAGTATTGTAATTTTTTAAAAAGAAGAAAAAAACCTTTAACAAAGTTCCAATTGTATATTCCTATTATGATAATAGATACAAAATGATGTTTATTCGATGTACAGAGAATATTAAATTTGGACCAGCATAAAATCTGTATCTCAGTGTAAAAACAACAGCTGTGCTGTGCAGAGGTAAGCTGAATGAAAAAGCATGTATTTCTCTGATCCATACAATATCCAGTTGGGTAAGAAGTATCCGTTATATTAAAAGGAACATTTTGCATACATACAATAGAAATATGAAAGGCATCTTTATTTTGTAAAAATAAAAACAAATCTGTTTTTTCTCCCTATATTTAATTTGAATCGTTTGAACTACCATGAAGAGTAAATGCTTTGAGTTGTGTCTTGCCTGCAGTCTTGGGGACAGAGTTGCTATGACATAACCTTTGCTGTAATGGCATTGAGCTTGTGAACACACCTTTGGAAGGTACAATACAACATTTTACAATAGGCTCCCTTACTGTGTAGGCGGTTCATTCAAATTCAAAATGTTTTTATTAAACATCACACTTTCTGCAATGAGCCATAGACCACAGCTAACCAGCGACACAATCTCACACTACACTTCATTTTTTCTGTGCTTGTCCTTGATAAGCCACGGCCTGCTACACAAGCGCCGCAACCCAACATTTACAAAATCACAAGATCCTTGTAGAATTCTCCTCTCATGTCTTGTTTTTTCCTTTGTATCTGTCCATGGTAGTAGCACCCGTTTAAGCCATAAGCTTCCCTCTTTACTCCCTTCCTTCTTGCAGTTTTTATCCTAGCGATTGTCTTGTGATCTTTTATATATATTTTCAATTAGATCGGCTTTAATATTTCTTTTTTCAATAATCATATAGTTGCTATATATTTAAATATAAATATATATGTACATACTTTTGAAAACAAACATATAGAACACATCTTTTATTTTTTTCTATTGCGAAAGCCCTGATGTTATGGTGTACCATTGCAAAACATTTGGAGCAACTCAATTTTTGGAACGATCTTTGTCATGGGATTTAGCTTTGGGAGAATAATAAATGTGGTAAATCTTAACATAACTGTAACACATACAGCACCATGTATAAAGCTTAAAACGACTCAGCTGAAGAAACTATGTTGGAGCTTTGGGGACTACTTCCATTTAGAAATAAGGTTTTCTTGATATTCTGCACTCACACCAGGTCGTTGCCATAAAATAATTTGTTACAAATAGTATTTGTTGTATATCATAAGCATTTGTATGTGTCTATGAATATTAAACTTAACCTCTCAATCTGTTTTCTTCTTAAGTGACTAGCTTTCTAGCAGTAGGTCACAGTGACTCTGTGTGGATACGGTGGCCAAAAGTAACAATTCAAAAAGGCAGAAAAAGAAAGAACAGGAAGAGTAAAAATGAATAAGAAAAATATATATATTGTGGCACCATTATGTAACATCCAAGCTTCCTCGTGTCCTGTTCTTCCTACAACAGCAAACTGCTCTCTGTCCTATACCAGTTACAAAATAAATATAGTCAAATTATAGTCATAGTGTTACATAGCTAGTATTATCATGGGCTTTATACCCCGGTAAAAAGGAGAAAAAAGCCAGGGGTCACTTTTGACACCGAAGTGTGCTCAAAAGGCCAGCATACGTACTGATTTTATAAAAGGTCCATAGTTGGTGTGTGCCTGCCACATGTATACATATATATATTTACACATATACACCCACACACACACTCCACACACTCACAGGCTTGTGATTTCTGTTTGATCCATTCGAGTTCTTCTGTACTGCACATAAGATTATAATTCCATCAGAAAATTAACGGAAAAGTGATTGAAAATTCATCTTTAATGAATTGAATCTTCTCCGCTTTAAGTCTATATATATTTATATATAAAAGCATCATTTAAGACCCCTACACTGCTATCTGTCTCTTTTGAAGAAAATTCCCTAAATCATAAAACTGGGAGACAGCAGTCCTCATACTGTGAACACTTAGTTGAGTCTATGACTCATTAAGTTACTTCAAAAAGACAGTACACCATAGTAGGTGATAATGCATACAGTAAAAGCATCCTGCGATGGCACAATGCTGTGAGATGAACTTCTCCAAAAAATGTTGCATTTCAAAACCTAAAAGGTTCAACAGGTTTGTGTGAATCTACTGTTGGAAAAGCAGAAAAGTGCTTGTTTAAATGTACATGTCTTTATCAACAAACCAAAATGTGAAGTAAATAGATAAATCATGTTTTGGCAAGTGACTTCCAGGGTGAAGAAATAAGAGCGAGATGACTTATTAGAAAGCAATCAGACAGTAAGAAAGGCAAACCCCTGTGCGGTGGAGACCCAGCAGTGAGCCCCTTCATACAGTAGTGTCGATGGGAACCAGGCAGCCACACAGTTTGGCACAGCTCAGGCACGGACAAGTGGGCTGTGCATGCATTTATCCCTCACACCACAGTGGCTCTAGGCATGTGCTGGCTCCACCAGCAGTTTGTCAAAGTTACAGTGATGCCAGGCTACACAAGTGTGTAGGATTTGGAGTACGCTCCTGAGCCCCCATCTCGTCCATCTCGCTCATCACGTCTGTCTCGTTCATCACGCCTGTCCCGTCCATCTCGACCATCCCTCGGTTTCTGCAGTCTGCCCAAACCTGAAGAACTGCTCTCCAGGAGAGAGTCTCTGGACCCTCCCATTTTTGAGGAAGGTCCCCCCATGGCCCCTGCTGCCCCTCCAGCAGAGGCTGAGGCTGAGGCAGCAGCAGCAGCGCTCTGGGCTGACGCTGCTGAAGAGCTAGGCATAGTGAGAGTCCTCTGAGGAAGTGTGGAGCTACTGGAGCTGGCAGACAACCCTCCACTTGCCCCAACACCTCCACCTGTGGCCCCAGAGGAAACCCCAGATGAGGACAGACCACCATGGCCCATGGTCAAGGACTGCTTTGAGTCCATAGTCATATGACGGCCCTGGAGGTACCGCTGAGCCAGGCCACGAATAGAGGCTTCACGTGGTGGGACCACTGGACAAGGGTCATGATGCTCCGATTGCTTTCTGAAGAAAGGATCTGACTTCATGTAGAGTGGTAGATTGCAGTAGTCACCTATTACATAACAAGATTAATGTAAGTGTTATCATTTGATTACTTAAAGGTCCAATATGTAACTTTTCTGGAGGTAGCTCTGCCATTGGCTTGTCTCCGTGAAGAATGTATTGCTGTATAGTATGGCTTTAAACTAAGCATCTGTGTGGAGAAAAGCAGATAGTGCCACCAGGCCAAGTTAAAGGCCAAATCAAAGAAGAGGCGACCCCACTCAATGCATGTTTATTGAAAATGTATTTTGTCACAAATAGTGGATTGATCCGTTTGATGCCATACTAAGATTCCAGTCAAAGCACTAACATCTTCAGGGAGACAACAGTTACATAGTGCACCTTTACATCCCAAAGAACAGAGAAACAATTCAGGACAGGTAGACTTACTTTTTGCACGGTGTGGTATGGGCACAGCTACATTCTTGCCACGGTCGTAGTCCTGGGGTTTCGGAGGTGAGGCAGTGAAACGGCAAATACCAGGTTCTGATGGTGTGCTCATCGACGTCATACTGTCTGCGTTGTCATTGGTTCCTGTTGTCATTTGGTCTGATGAGCTGTCAGAAATGAAACACTCGGTGATCTCAAATTTGGCATGCTGTAGGTGTTCTTCCAGCTTGGCATGCTCATAAGCTCTTGCCAGCTCCTCGTAGGTAGAGGAGGCACTCTCTGTAGACACCATGCTGTTTCGACCCTTATCTGTCAATGACAGGAAAGACAAAGTAAACTAACTATAATGTCCATCTTGGAGTTGGCTGGAAGTGTCTGTGTGCATGAGCCAACCTGTGTCCTGTGAGAGGCTGGCACTGTAGCTGTCACTCTCGGTCACAGTGATGCCGTGCTGAGAGCCAACTGTGCGCCAGTCTGAGGTGAGAGTACGGGCTGGCGTCGAAGCCTGGCACTTGGTCAGAGTCCACTGACTCGAGTAACGATTTCTAATGCTGTGGGCTGACTTAACACTTTTTCGTGACACTGGATCTGTTAAAAAAATGGAATATGTGTATATTATTTTTTACACTACACTAAACCAATAATGTGTAAAATGAGTAATACTAAAAATCAGACTACTTAAGTTAGTCATTTGAATAATGTGCATGTAAAGTCCTAAAACACTTAACTGTAAGAGGACCATTGAGAAAGGAAATGACTAGTTACTAGTAACTTACTAGTTCCAGGACGGATGTCTGACATATCGATCAGGGGACCAGTGTTCTGTATGAGAGCTTGGTGGTGGACTGACACACCCGCGCAGAAACTCTGAGGATTCCCTGTCTGGTTGAACTCAGTATCCGTCACAGGGATAGTGGCTTTGTCGTCACCTACCACAAAAAAGACACACATTTAACACAAGCTACCAATTTCTTTTATGAAGGAGCATGACATGTTTAAACACACAAATGAACACTTTCTCTTTAACTCCTCTCACCAATTTGCTTGATGCCCTCTTTGTCCTCAATCAGCAGCTGCACCCTGGGGATGTCGATGTGTAGGCGCGGGCCTTGAGGAGGCCCCTTCACTGGTGTGTCAAAGCTACGGTTGTTTTTACTGCTTCACAAAAAACACACACACACAGACCAGTATTTAAGAAGTACATATGAGCACACAACAGTTGTTTAGCAAAAAATACTAACCTGATCAGCATCTCTGCTAAACTTTTGGCATCTGAGAGGATAAAACAGATCAACCATTTTAAATTGCAAAATAAGTGTTAGTTTTTTACAAGCTATTCTACTATTAACTTTTCTTTTCTCACCTCTCAGTCTCTTAAGTCTCTTCTCTTTGCGTTTCTTCCTAATGATGAAGAGAAGTGCGACGCCCAGAGTTACTAAAATCACTGGACATCCAATGGAAAACAGCTTTTTGACATCATCATTCTTTTCCAGGGGAGATTTTATTGGTGGAATAGTACCTAAAGAACATAAATTACCATAGAGATGAGTGGGTTAGTCATGTTGATCAAAGATGTATGCATTTTTTTCCTGGATAAAACTCACTGATATTTCTTTGCTCCTGATTAAAAAAAAAATTGTTTTTATTTTTTATTGTAGCCTGTGAAGCACTTTGTGACTTTGGTCTGTGAAAAGCATGTATAATATGTATTATACTTTTTTATATTTATTCATCATTAATTATAAAACTTACATAACACTATTTTATAGTGTTTGGCAAGACAAACATAGCTCCATGACCCGGGTAAAGCTGACAGCCCCGCCTACCAGTATTTATTTAAAAAAATGTTTCATGCCAAAGTGATGCTGTTAAATTCTATTTGCATCACCCGTTTTGATGAGAGAATTCAGTACAGAGTTATGGGAGTAGATAGGGGGTGGGTAAAAACAATTTGTTTAAACATATGGTGAGGGAAAATTTATATATATATATATATATATATATATATATATATATATATATATACATACATACACTTTGAATAAAAATAAAAAACTATCAAAAGCAAAACCTACTTCCACATAGTCCAGAGTGGCAAACTGCGAGCTCTGGTTGCCACAACCCGCACTGTTGCATGCTTTCATCTTCAGTTCATACCAGGTGGCCTCACGCAGCTCAGCCAAAAACACATCTGTGGTGGCATTGGTTCTGACACTCTGCCGGACACCACGTACCTGCAAAGGACAAGGAAACTGAGTGACTGATTTGTGTGCCATTTTGAGATTTATAACTCTGCTTGATACCTTTTGGTCGAAACTCCAGTGTTACTACACTGATGGGGCAGCCTCCACTTGCCCACCCCCTGAAGGTTAAGGCGCGCATGACTAGAGTTGATGTGGGTAAAAACTGGCTGGTCCTTGTTGAATTGAGGTCTGTAAAAAACATCAACACACAATGTATAAATTAAATAAAAATAAATAAGCAAAGTTATTTAGTTTCTTACCTCGGCCGTGAGTCTTTGCCTCTATGATCTCACTGATGCGTCCTGCTCCTACGCTGTTTTTGGCACAAGTTTGACTTTGTACCAGGTTCCACAGCGTAGATTGTCTAATTTGAAGAAACGCTCTGTGGAACTGATAAACACATCTTTCCATTCTTCTGTGTTGTCGACTGAGTACTGCAGCACAAAGCCTGCACGATGAGAAAACGCAGAAAGAACATGTTATAACAAATAGGCCAGTAGATGGCAGTGCTAGAGTGTGCTTGTCCAGTTGGAGAATACTCGGCTTCACTGGGTCTAGTATGACTCCATTACTTACCTACAATAAAGTCTGAGATGGTGCTGAGTGAGCATCTATGCAAAGAAGGCTTTTCAATATGGTGACAGTATCAGCTGCCTGAATAAACCATTTCCCCTGCTCAAAAGGCACGTGCACGGAATCCTCTTTCTCTATCCACACGTTTTTCACATATTTATTTATTCAACTTTTGTGGAAATGATTTTGGTAGAAAATAAAAACAATGCATAGCATATATAATTTTAGCTGTATGTTCATATTCATCCAAATTACTGGTCACAATGTTTTCTGTGTAAAAGGTATCAATCACAAGGGCTTGTGGCAATTCCAATTAGAAATCAATATGATTCATATTGGCCTGTGCAATATGAAGAGATTCACAACCATGGTATTATTAACTACAAGTGTAAAAACATGTATACCTCTGATAGAGCTGCCCGCCATTGTCTCCTGGTATCCAGGCCAGTGTGAGGAGGAGGTGGATTGTTGTGGACACTGTTAGACGAGGTTGGTCTGGGGAACTTTACAAATCCACAAATTATTATTTGTACTAAGATTCTTAGAAAGCCTATATTGCATTATCTAGATGTAAAGCTGATATATGAGCCCTACCTTGCACTACAAGGTTGACTAGAATAGTGTCAAATCCCAGAGTGTTGGTGGCAGTGCAGTGTAGTACCCAGAGTCCTCAGCTTTGACTGAGCGCAGCACTAAAGTGCCATTAGCTAAAATGAATCTCTGTCCATCCGGGAAAGTGGGATGGCCGTGTCCTCACTAACACATACAGTAAAGATAGTCAGGTACAGCCTTATAATGATTGTCCCCTATAGTAACCACATCTGTGAATAAGTTTACCTGTCTTTGGTCCATTTTATTGTAGGCGAGGGTTCTCCCACTGAGCTGCAGGGTAATCGCACCTCTTTCATCAAGGAGTGTCACCGTGCCCCCGAAAGATAAGATCTTAGCCGGAGCTATAGGATAGTATCAAATATAGGAAAATTATTGATTGAATACAGATCAGAAAGGGTAAACTATAGAGTATTAATATTTAGTCTTGTTTTGTCAAATAAACAGTTTTCAAATCCAATAAGCGGCAGAGGTTTGACTGAGCTTGAATCAATACAACAATGTGATGGTTGATTCCTAATGCATGTATTGATTTATTTTCTGTTTAGAATTGTGTCAGTAAATAGGATTTACAAGAAGGGAAAAGCACAACATATTTCCTGTGATTCACAGTTAGTGGAACAGATATGAGAGTGTGAATTTGACACTGTCCATCAGAGAACAGAATAAAAATAAGACTGCACAAATATGTGTACAGAGAACTTAAAAATACCCACTCACTCAGTCTATGTCAGTCCCCCACCTGCTCTCAGAAACATGCTTTTCAGGCTGGGAGTCTTAATGCCTGCGCTCTAGTGCACTTATGTTAAGGTTGAATGAAGTATTGAGAAGGCAAGCCTGGAGGACACTTCTTTTTCGGCATTCACTCAACACACAACTCTGCGTACGGCAATAGTGGTTAAGGGAAAAAGGAAAGAGGAGAAATGAACTGTCTACAACTGTTCTTTAATCCTATTGATTTACTTGCCCTTATCATGTCACTAAACCTTTTGCCTCTCTATTGGCTTGGTGTATTATTTAGGTCCTATGAAGTCATCCATTTTCTGCCTTCCACCTGCTGTCCTCTCCTCATGTTTTCCTCTTATTGTTTCATACGTGGTGCCCTCTGGAGTCAAAAAAGCTTTTTGACTTGAAATATAGCCATCCTCACAGATATCACAGAGAGAGAGTTAACATAATATAATAATAATAATAATAATAATAATAATAATAATAATAATAATAATAATAATAATAATAATAATAATAATAATAATAATAATAATAATAATAATAATAATAATAATAATAATAATGAGAATGATTGCAAACAGTATTCATTTAGTCTAGATATAAAATCAATGCATTATCAAATATGGTAGTTTTAAAAAGCTTCTGTTTTGTATCCTTACATTTAGCAGCTGGCTCCACTGTGACCTTATCACTGAAGTTGCCTCGTCCGGCTGTGTTGACCGCTGCAGCCCAGATCAGGTACTGTTGACGGTGGTTCAGGTGTGTGATACGGTATAACAGCAGCTCTGGGTTGACTTCATATTCACTGGGATGCTGGAAAACAATTAGATTAAAGGGGAATAGGTGCAATACCCACAAAACAAATTACTATGTAATAATTAAGCAGTCTCGCGCCCCTGGTATGAACAACCATTTTTGTCTTATTTTTAGTGTAGTGTGACGAAATCCTATGGAAGTTGAGTGTTGAAGGGGTCAAGAGGGCTGGAAAGCACATTTCTCCTTTTTTATTTCCCCCAGGGACAACAAAACAAGAAATGAGACATGGGTACACAATGGAACCACTGAATCACTCGCAGAGATCATGAACAGTCACGCACTTAATGGGATCCGATCTACATGTCAGTGGTTGGAAGAAGAATAGAGGGGGAGGACAGATACAGATTCTTGCAATTTTAGACGTGTACTGAAGAAGACGGCCATTATCTTATTGTAGAGACACAAACAACAACATACAGCAGATGACCTGGAGGCTATAGTGTAATTGCGTGTGTTTAACCCAGCCATGTGTCAACAGCCAAAACACATCAGCATCACTGTTCGACAACTCAAAGCATTTGTAAGGTCTAGCTACTAGATTTAACTTTAAAGTGTACCCTTACTCTTAATTCCGTCTGTGTGAATCATGTTCTCAGTATTTATATGAATTAAACAACAACACATCTCTCTCACTGAAGTGAAACACAATGTGAGAAGTTAGCAAAGGTGAGGGACTGGTTTTGTTCTGTCCCATGCACTTGTATTCAGCAGTAGATTCCATTCTGATTCCCATATCCATGTTGTTTTTCACATTTATGAGTGGGCTGTCACGCAAGAATCCACAGTTTATTTTTTATTACTTCCTCCTCTCTGTTCATCACTCCATCCACTTCTCTTTCGTCTACTCTGCACTGCATCATCCTTCCTTTCTCATTCTGGCATCACTCTCCATCTCACTTCTCCAGCTGCCTATGCCGCTCCACATTCCTTGTCATGTGTGGGCCTATCCACCAATACCACCCTCCGCTTTGAATCTTCGCTGTGCATATCCACGCCCCAAATCTATGTTAATGGCGCTTTTCCTTCCTTGTCAGTCTCCTCCACTGCAGTCAGAGGTTGGCTGAAGAAAGAAGGATAGTGGATGGTAGATGAATGAATGGATGACAATGTGGGTGACTAGATGTTGGTGTGACAGAAAGTGATGTGTGTGTGTGTGTGCTTTAACGGATATTAAAATATTCCTCCTGTGTGGAGATAGCGGTGATCCAGGGAACGATAGAGCAAGATAATGAAAAGAGGAACAAAAGTACTCCCTGCTCGACGTGCCCGACCCCCCCATCCCTCCTTCCTTCTCTCCAGTCGCACTCATTTACATAGTAATCATCCCCAACTCTGCATGGGGGCTTTACAGAGGAAAGAGAGAGAACAGGAGATGGATGGGCTGATAGATAGGTAAAGTGTCAATGATGGCGACTAAGGAGGAGAGTGCTGGTATATTTTTAGAGGTACACTAAAATGGTGCATTCGTGTCTGCTAGTTTTATGCAGTTATGCTAGTGCTCCACATTTCCTGTTTTTGAAATTATTCTGTCACAAAACAGTTGTAAATGCATTCAAAACTGTATGTATGCACGCATACATTTAGTGTGCGAGTGCGCGCCAGTGTTCATGTGAGCATGTAGTGCAGTCGGTTTGTTTTCTGCCCTCGTTGATGAATAGATGAGGTTGTCCTGGCAACGTGATGAGACGCAGATATGCAAATGAGACTGGAGGGTGAGCTTGCACACACACTGCGGTATGAGGAGAGCTCATTTTACACACATGTCTCGCAGAGACTGCAGCACTAGACCACACACTTTACAACCAATCACACCAATGCAGAGCTCACACCAAATTACATTTACCTACAAGATTTCACACACTTTACAATAATGTTTGCTGCAGAGGAAGACATTAACACTCAGGAGCCATCTTTGAATAGCCCTCCTTCTACTTAACCAATAACTCCTTACACCCCTTTAAAATCTCACCGGTTGGCCTGACCCGGGGCTGGAGCAGTAGATGGTGTACTTGCGGATGATTCCATTGGGCTTGTGAGGGGGCACCCAGGATACTACAACAGTACTGGCAGATGAGGGCACAGCTTTTATACCAGCCGGAGGTCCAGGGTCTGAATTAAAAAAGAAAGAGAAAGACAATGGTTGTATATTTGTAGAAATCACTGGATGTACTGAATGGCTGGACACATTCTATCTTACAGTATTATCAGTCTAATCTTTAGAGCTTTGTGTACGTCAATCATAAAACACTTAAAATATAAAAAAAAATTAAACCTATTTTGTTATTATACATTACACAAAGAAAACACCTCTCTAATAAGGCCAGAAGGGGGCTGCAAAATAACGGCATAATAGCAGACGTTGAAGTGGTAGTTTGTACATTTTCAGTGCACACACTTTCATATGTTTAAGACTGAGGACAAAGTAAACGTTGCGATGGTGAGCGGTGAACATATGGAACAAAATTGCCCCTGGACACATGGTAAACCTCCATTAGGAAAAAGAGGTACCATACTTCATACACATATATAATAACTATAGTTCTTCAACAGTAAAAAAAAGAGCTGGTGGTCATTTTGAAACTTTTTAAGAAATAGCTATTTCTTTTCTTTTTTCCCCTTAATTTTTTCTCTTACCTTTGACCTAAATTCCTGTATTCTCTTTTAACTTTATTTGCATGTGTATGCAAATAAACACTGTATTTGGCTCATTTGAATGAATAAACCTGCTTCCTTGCTCTTGGCGTCACTGGGTAAAACCCTTCAATGCTTGGAGATCACTTATAGCCAATACAGCTGTTCAATAGTCCCCTGGGGTCTCATTTATCAAGCATGCTTCTGTACAAAAATGTTGCATACGTGCATTTCCACATTAATTTTGGGATCTATATATAAAAAAATCTGACATGGAAATGAGCCAAAAATGGTCCAAAATCTGTGCTTTGTACTTTGAGGGTTTCAGGACTGAGAAAGAGGGTGATTTGAGCTAAATAAAATGAGAAGTTATCAAGTTTGAAGAAGTTTTGTTTCGAGTACAAGTTTTGAGTAAATTTTTGGTAAGAATTCCACGTAAAGTTAATGGGTGAATGATCCCAAACATAACCAGCTTTTAGGCAATACCCAGTTTAGCTTTTGTTAAGTTCAAACTGTTTTATGGTCAGTACATTTTTATTAATTATATATTCACTACATCTAGCTTCTTGAAACCTCTAATTGTAAATTTAAGGGCTGTACTTTCTAAGGTCCCCTGACCGTAACGGAATAAAAGGGCTTTTCTCTAATGATACTTTGAATTTCTGGCCCTCTAGCCTTTTCTCCCTCTTTTCTATATCTTCTCCATCTCCAGACACTTGCCTCCTCCACTGCCTGGCCCCGGGGAAGAAGAAGAGAGGCGGATACGGATGTAATCCTCCTCCCGTCAGTGTAAGCACAAAATTAATTCTTTCTGAGGCACAAAGAATTAATCCCTCTTCTTGTGTGGGGTGCCAGGCTAAATGTGCCTGAAAACAATGGTTCACAAATGTACCTCTATTCACAGATATGTAGAACGCACTTAACCCTTACCTTGTTACATGCACACACATGCACGCATGCACCACACACACACACACACACAAACACCATCTCTTCTGCCTTCTTAATTCCCATTAGCTGTAATGGCACATCATTGAACAAAGAGGTTTAATCAGCTACCTCAGCCAAATACCCCTAAAGCCCAGTTTTTTTTTTTGCTCCCCACAATACAACAAGACAAGAAACAAAGGTCTTACAGGTTCAAAATACATGCAAATCTAAACTAGATCAATGTCACAAGCGTTACTTGTCCTAGAGTTGCTATTGGCTTCTTCATACAAAAAAAACAGTGAGATAGAGACACTAGTGTTTTGCTGATTTATATCTTTTTAGGAGTTGTTGTAGTGTATGCAAGACTCACAGTCTTCTCGGGTTTGTATATAAAGGACATTGCTCCGGACTCCATCTCCAGCCTGTGTATAGGCCAGGACCTGGATGCTGTAATTGGTGAACTTCTCCAGATGTTTCAGCTCCACTTGCTCTTTGATGGTGTAATATTTTGCATTTCACCCCATTCTGAGTTACAGAAAGGGCAAGCAGTTAGCACATAAGAACGTGTGGGTCACATTTAAAGAGGAGTTAGAGAACTTAACCAACCTCCATCCGGGAAGACCGCCCAGAGACAACGCGATACCCTTCAGCACTCCATGAAGGGTCAGTCTGGGGGGCTCAGCCCAAGTGATGACAGCCTCATCAGAGCGGAGGGGGGGTAGGGGGGGTGGGTGTGACTGAGGGGGGGATGGCGGGGGCGTTGGGTGTGGCGGCACAGTATGGGTGTGTCGTGTGTGGTGTGGGTGGCGTGTGGGGCTGGGGTTGGAGGTGGCATCTGTGTGTGTGGGTGAGTGGAAGGGTGGCAGTGGTGGTGTTGAGTGGGATTCATGTGGCAAGGGGTGGTGGAGGGGAGCGAGGACTCGGTGTGGGGTGTGTGTGGTGCGGGGCGGGTGTGGTGGTGTGGTACGGGAGGGGTGTGGTGTGTGTGGTCGTAGTACGCAGAAGGGAGGAGTAAGGTTGAAAGTGACGGCGTGCAGCTCGCTAAAACATGAACAGGGGTTGATAGGTGTAAGATGACTGAAAAATTTAAATGCTAAAAAAATTATTATATAATTATAATATAATATATATATAAATATAATATATAATATAAATAATATAATAATAATAGATAAATATATATATATATATATATATATATATATATATATATATATATATATATATATATATATATATATATATATATATATATATATATAGAGCAATGTTGTCTTTTTTAACAGGCAGTATTGGTGCATTTTACAGCACATTGGTACATTCTTCTTCTGTACCATAAATCTATCTTCTGTAATTGTTATTTAATATAGGCTATATAAACCCCTCTGAAAGCCGGGGTCTAATTTGCATATCAAACATGAGCTAACTAAACAGGCTAGTGATAAAAGCCCTGTGGCCAGCCTGATCTATATAGGGCCATCTCTAAACCACCAAATCTGTGCAGTGACAATCCCTTCTCTGTTCCAGACGACCCAGGTGTCTCCTCTATAGCCACTGCTGACCATTAGTCTTTTAAGGCGTGAATAACACACACTGTTGAGGTTGAACAGAAGTCAACTTGTGAGAAGTGGCGGGGCAGGAAGAGAGGAAGAGAGTGAACTCAAAGAGGGAGCAATGAAAGCGCAGGATCGGGCCAAGTCCACCAGGGAATTTCTCTGCAGCTGGTGATGGCAGAGAAGGTGGGTGGAAGGGAGAGGAGACAGAGGAGGATTAGAAATGCAACAGGGTTGTGCATGAATAGAGCTTAGTGAGTAATTAGACAAACAGACCTTAATTTTCAGTAACACCTAAAACACAAGGGGTTTAATAGCTAGAAGAGCATGCAGCTTCCAACTATTAAGCGAACTAGGACAGGATTATTGCAGTGTGGGAAAAATACAAAGAGTACAAATACATCCTAAGGTAAGAGCAGAAAGATAAGCAGCCAACTGGTCACTTATAACCAATTAAGTCACACAAATACAATCCCTCCTATTGATTGATTGATTGATTGATTGATTTTAATTGTGTGGTTTTGTGTGTATGGTGAATGCAGAAAATGTCAGCCCTGATTATATAAAGATAGTGAGCATCAGATTTGGACCAGGACTAGAGAAAGGAGGGGTGAGAGATGGGCAGGGGAAGAAGGGAGGATGACAGGAAGAGTGTTAAAAGCATGGGGAGCAAGGGAAGGGCAGAAAAAGATGAAAAGAGAGAGTAGAGAGAAAATGCACTCAGCTGTGGATAATTACAGCAGGAAGCTAGCAGACACAGAGACAAGCTAATTATAATTATTTTTAGTATGCTTGTTGTTATCACTATTATCATAATGGCCATCAATATCACTGTCGCCACGGTTACAGCCGCAAGGAAAACTGGAGGGCTTGGTCTGCTCTGGACCAATGGGACTAAACCAACTGTTCACAGGATAGACTGTGCTGTATAGTTAACACATCACTTATTTGGAAGATCTTGGTGCAGAAAACATTGAACATTGGGGGAAAAAAAATCGAATTCTAAGAAGTATTATTTTGCAGTATTACAATATAAAAAGTAAATCTATTGGAATTATGACACAATATCTTTTTGCAACTGTTGTAAATACCTCTGGCAACGAACTTGTGCTTTTAAATGAGGCTGAACAGCAATCAAGAGAAACAAGAAACATTTGGTTTATTTAGCTGTTTCTCTGAAATGTCTGCGCAGTTCTTAGTAAACGTGAGTTCTTGATTTTGTTTCTCTCCTCACTAGCTAAAAGTGAATGACCAAATTGTCATAAGCCATGCTTCTCTACAGTTAGTAGTTTTATTATTGCAGTAAATACCAAATTGTGTCTCTTTCTCACCATCTTCCAGTGTTGTTGCGTTGATCTCAGTGCTGGAGGGCCCTGTGCCAGCTCTGTTGAAAGCCTGAACAACCACACCATACTGGGCAAACTTCTTCAGGTTATCCAGAGTATAGACCTCACTGTCCCCTGTGGCCTTCATCTCGACAATGCTGTACTGACCATTGCTGCCTGGGCCGTTCTCCCTGTAACCAATCTGGTAACCCCGAATCACCCCATTCTGAAGCTCTTTTCTGGGAGCCTGACAAATAACACAAGATTATATAATAAAATGACTTTATGACCGTTAAAGTAAATAATAGAATGCAGTTCAACCTTCCAGGTGACTCTGATACTCTGAGAGGTCACAGGCTGCAGCATCACATCCATAGGGGGACCATCAGGTTCTATAAAGTACCATAAAGCCAAGTTTCACATTTTGGTAATGTTTTAGGTACATTTCTAGCATCAACAAGAAGCTCTTGTAATTAATGAAATCATTATGATTGTTCAGGTTACTTACGTGCTTCCTCTGTGCTAATGGTGAGCTCTTTACTAGCCTCGCTTTTGCCTATGGTGTTGTATGAATACATGCGTATACTATAGACAGAAGCAGGATGGAGATCCACAATGTTGGCTTGATTATTTGTGGGAGAGATATTTCGAGTTGCATGCTTTAGCTCCCAAGAATCTGACACACAGAAAATAAGATTAGATTAAAAGGTTTAGTGACCACTGACACGTCCGTTTCACCTTTCCCACTAATTTAAACATTCACCTGTTTTATTTTTGTACTCAATGTCATAGGAAGTAATAGGACTGTTTCCGTCAAATCTCTGAGTCCAGCGAAGGTTCATGCTACGATCTTTGACTTCCCGTACCTCTAATTCAGGAGGGTCTGGTGGTTCTGAAGATTTAAAACAAAGAAGGACAAAAGGGGGGTTGGAAGTTGTAGAAAAACATTTTGGCAAAAAGACAGATACACATCACAGAAAAATTACCTTGCACCGTTAGCTGAATGAGCCCTCGTCCTTCTCCGTACGAATTGATGGCATGACAAGAGAAAAAGACAGAGTCCTCACGCTCTGCCGGCTTTAGCTGAGGGAAGAAAATACCTGGTTTTATGTGTGCAGGTGAATTGGAGGAATGCATATCAAAGAGTTTTTACGTGGAAGTCAAAAGGACACATTCAGCCGACATTAAATAGCGCAAAAGGCAATTTCAGCAACATTTCATTTGACAAAAAATGTATATAAAGCACTGTTTTTCATCCTTGTGTTGCATCTGAACACGTGTATCTGCCACACCTATGACTCAAACAACCCGACAAAGAAAAGCAAAATGGAAAATCGAAAGCTATCTATTTGTTAGGACTGATATGGATACTGCTGTCTGGCTTCATTAAGAGAATACTCCAGTACATGTTTCTTACCCTGAGAGTTGACAGCACCTCATCCGTCTTCTCATTGGGGCTGGTTGTAATAGAATATCGGGGGTTGCGGTCCGGGTCAATCACCGTGTCACCCCTCTCCCAGCGAATAATGATGGGCCACTCTCCCCTGGCAGTGCAGTTCAGCTCCTTTATGTGACCCTTTTTGGCCATAGTAGTGTTGGGATGACTGGTGATCATTGCCGGTACTGCAAAAAAAAGTAAAGCGGAGAACATATTAAGGGAGAAGCTAACTTTTAAAGGCAGTAAAGAAAAGCAGCTGGCAGTTAAAAGGTGGAGTGTGTAGTGGCCAAGTTTCGATGTAGTGGAGTAATGAAGAGCTATGGTCAATGAGGGAAAGTCAATAGACCTCCTCTCGCATTCTCCAATAGTTAACAGTGAGCGTTAGGTGAATGAAGAGGCGCGACGATAGACCCTCACCATTCGTGTACACTCTATAGACATAATCACTTACACACTCAATCTTCTGCACACGCACGCCCACAATTGCTCACACACACACACGCACGCGCGCACACACAATATTGATCCGAGGAGGTTCTGCTGTTTTGTTTCATCACTTATTCATTCCACCCTCCTTCTTTCCAACCTCTCCACTATCTCCGCTGAGCAAAACAGACAGAATTGAGGGAAGCAGAAAAGAGGAACAGTTCAATCAATAACAGGAGAGGAGCGAGACAGAGCGAGAAAGTGTGTGGAAGCTTGTTAAATCTACAATAGGCAGTTTTTTGCACACATAGTATAACCGTATTCAGAATCATACATCGTTTCGTGGCGTTCAGTTTGTTTAAGATAAAGTTGTGAAATAAGAAAATGCTAAATTGACACGCTGAGCCTGGCTGTGTGATCAGACTGGCGTAAATCACATACAATCTGACTGGCTGTGTATGTAAATTGTGGTGGAAACACATGTTCTGTGTGCATTACAGGGAGTGCTGCAGTGAGAAAGGGCTAAGTGAGGACATTGATTACAGATAATAATTAAGCTCCAAGTGTTTCAATGTCACGAGATAAATCCCAAGAGTCAAAAGATCAATTGTTCTGTTGTTGGGTTTCAGTCTATTACACAGAAAGTTCAGATTTATATCCTCGTGGACTATTGTGCCCAAACAACTACAACAACATATTGATACATTTCAGTGACATGACACCGATAAAACTAAGCTCAGATTAAAGTCTAAATTGAGTGAAAGCGCTTCAGTTAACTTTACCTCTCCTCCCTCCACCAATAAATGCTAAAAACTAGACTTAGTGTTCATCATTTTACACTGACATTATGGAGTGATACATGTTTTTAACCGTAGCGACCAAGCAGTTTTTCTGTGTTTGATTGAATTTTTTGCGTCGTTTTGGCCTTGCACTGCTGCCAAAAACATTTAGTAACTAACCAAGCTCTATAGTATTTGGGACAAATTATTATGTTTTACTTTTATGAAATGAAATTATTACTCAATACATGTGGGATTACTGATGAGATAATTCCCCCTCCTCTTTTGTCGCATCCAAATGATCTAGCTCCTTTTATGCAGTTATCTGTATCTTAATTTGTAATGTATTTTATAGTTGATGCACATTTTTATGAAGCTTCACTTCAGTTAGCCCAAAGTGCGTATTGTGTCCTTGGCTGAATTAGTATATTTCACATGCATTAGAAAAACTCACTTTTGACAGTGAGAACCATGCTCTTGCTGATGTCTGAGCCCACACCATTGGAGGCCTGGCAGAGGTAGAAGCCCCGGTCCTCTTCAAGCACATGTCTGATAAGCAGGGATCCATTACTCATTAGCTGGATACGCCCTGTCAGAGGCACAGGGTGGTACTGTTGTGGGTTCCCTATACCAGCTGGAGACAAAAAAGGAAAGAGACAATAGTGAAAGATAATATAATAGAAATGACTTTGATAAGAATGAAAAACAAAAAAAGGTATACCTAGTGCACCTTTGGCATGTTTCCACATAACCTTTGGAGGTGGATATCCATCCACTGAACAATTTAAGATGCCTGCTTTTCCATAGATTCCATCCTGGTTGTTTGGCTGCACCACAAATCGAGGGGGCACTAGAAATATGACAAAAAGGATGAACCTGCATTCCTATTGAATACCATTTCAATGAATAATGTTGTAAAATGTAATATTTTTCATGAAGTCAATTCATTGCTACTGCCTATTTTAAATCTCAAGGTAACATTACTATTACAACTACAACAGCCTTTGAAAAGGATGGGAAGGACGCATAATGCTTTCAGTAATGCAAAGGAAGAGGTTTTACAACATTCAAAATGATGTGCTGAGAGTTTATTCAATCACAATCAATGCACACAGCCTTAACACAAAGATTTAATATTGAAAGCATTTGAAAATGGCATATGCATGTCCATGCTAACATTTGTGCTAAGAAAAATAAGCTCTCCATGAGGTGCTTTTACAGCAAACCCGTGCCCTTTCTTACCTGTGACTGTAAGCTGCCTTTCTGTGCTCACTGTAGCAGCATCGTTACTTGCTATGCAGGTGTAGTTGCCATTGTGTTTAAGTGACACTTTTGATATCTGGAGAGAACTCATGAACTCCTTGGTGTCAATCGTGATGCCAGAAGAGGGAACAATTTCCTGTCCATCCTTTCTCCACGTGATTCGTATGGGCATGTCTCCAGACGCCACCACGCAGGCAATGTACATCAGTTTACCAATGGAGGTCGGAGGGAAGTCAAACGGCTGGATCAGTGGTGGAACTGTGAGATGGAGGCAAACAAAGGTAAATAGAGCCCTCGGAACACGCAAAATCATTATTTCTTCTGACAAGACAACTTTCTTAAATTATAACATTCATTAAATAAGTTAATTTTAAATCATATTTTTGGCCCAAATGTTTTATTTGACAGGACCGTCATAGTGTGAAAGGGGGCGAGAGGGGGTATAGACAGTTGGACTGGGCTGGATATGTGGAATAACCTTAAAAAGAAGACTCACAGAATGCAGTGAGCCATCCTGAATCTTGGCATTTATCATTTCTAATTGATGTGGTATTTTTAAAAAAAATAACATTATTAAAACTAAAAACATGACACAAACAAAGCTAAAACCCTATATACATATGATGAGGCATGAAGGTTAAGAAGAAAAGTGATTACGAGTTCAATCCACATTTAAGAGCGGCTTTTATGTAGAAAGAAAGAAAGAAAAAAATGGCATGTAGAGATTGGAAAGAGAAGAGGAGACTTTCAAAAATACACAGACAGTCAAAGGATATCAGGTGTCAGAGTAAGTGAAAATAGCAAAGTAGTGCTATAAAGCCGAAGGGAAAGAAAAACAGCTAGAGCCATCTTTGTCTGACTGAATGGTAAACAAGCCTTGCATTTGTTGGTCTGCCTGGAGGTGATCTCTTTCAAGTCTTCCACCAAAGTCTGGACCCCTAAAGTGTGGAAAGCTCTACAGCCTGGCCTTGCCCACTCCGCACTTGGCAGCCTCCTCTGCCCCCTGCCAACCCCTCCACGCCATCCTACCATGCCCTGCGAAAGCCAGCCCATAATAGCTGCTCTAATTAGAGCCCCATCCGCAGGGGGAAGAAGAGTTGCCATGGAGACCGGTGGAGGTGATGGTGCCGGTTGCAGTGGGGTACGAGTGAGGGTGATGTTGGGGGGGGCGGTTAAAGCTGAGACATCTGGGCCATTTAATTTGGGCCTTGTTTAAATTCTTCCAATAAAATCCAAAAGGCAATACAACATTCACACAAATACAATGGTTTAGTAATACAAGTCATGTAGACATGGGCGAGTATGCATAAAAATCTACTAAAATGTCCCCAAAATTAAATAATTGTGGCAAATGTCACCATTACTACATGGACCAGGACAAGCTGACATTATATACAGTACAATGTGATACACACTCAACTCAATACATGCTGAGAATAACACACACACACACACACACACACACACACATACACATTTTATATAACAGCACTTGTGCTCTACGTAATTGCTGAGTGGTTGAAAGAGCACACTGGGCTGCTCCGCCCCTTAATCAGGGGTTATTAGAGGCAATGCATACAGCTTTTTTACTCTCTCTCTCTGTTTTACCTCCTTTATTTCTCACTTAGTGGATTGCAATCACAATTTTAGACATTTGTGTATCAATAGAATACCGCACTTTTAATACTTTTACTCTAAGATTGGCTGATTGACCAAGTTGATTTAAAAACCCCATGCTCATTGTGATCCGCAAAGGATATGATCACAATTTGATACAAATTCAATTAATTACAGTCCCATGAAGAAGTGTACCAATGCAATAATTCTATAGATGTGGAAGACTGCAATTATTACAATTAATACAGTGAGTAAAACCTTTGTTAATTATGTTACAATCTGTCTCTGGGCTTTTGGTAAGACATACCTTTGACGGTGACATATACGGTCTGTGTGATGAACAGCTGAGGCTGGATAAGCACGCTGCATACATATGCCCCTTCATCCATTCCTTTTTGAACATCACTTAATTTGAGCGTCCCATTTTCAAACACCACCTAGACAGATTTTTACAACAACCATCATAAAAATGTGCAATAAAGCTATTCAGTGTTTAGTCAGTTCAATAACTACAAGATTTGTCCGACATATATAGCGCTATACTGTAGGCCTACCTGGCGATGGTTGTCAGGCAGAAGAAGTCCCTCCTTATACCAGTTGATTGAGTAATAAGGATAACCAATCACTCTACAGTTTATAAAAGTGTTTCTTCCAGCTACAGCTGTGATATTCTTCATAGGCCGAATCCTTGGAGGTCCTGGTAAAGAAAAGAGACACAAAATAGACACAGTAGGAGAAGAGAGGAATGGTCAAAGAAAGGAGAAGAGGAGAATAACATTAGTGATTATTGTTAAACACACTGTTTGGAAATGTAACGAATATTAGGGAGGGATTTAGGAGGGGTTAGGAAGTGGAAGAGGTATAGTAAAACAAAGAAACATTTTCTAATTTCAAAAGAGATCCAAACAACCTTCCCATCAAATATCTCTCTACGTGCATGTATATTGTATTTTTGCAAAGTTCAAGCTACATGAATGCGTAATTCTGAGGAGAATTAATACAAGAAACAAACTCTGGCTTTGTTATAAAGTAGTGTCAAAATAATTATATATTTGAACATAATCCTCTGTGATCTGGAGATGGGGTTTCAGGCGGTTTACAGCAGGCGCCCGCTGCCCCTGACAGGTTGCCCCTGACAGGTTGCCCCTGCAGAACTGAGGGACGGGTCAAATGCAGAGAAGGAATTTCCTGCACCAGAGACTAAAAAAGTTTGCATTAACTTTAACAAGGAAGAAGAATGTCAGATGAACTAAAGATGGCTTTCACAGTGTTGAAAGACACTTGGAGATCACTTGTGACTTTTTCCTTGACCTTCTCTACTGTATGCCAATCTCCTTTTTACCTTTACTTCTCACAGTCACCTTTCTTTTCTCAGAGTGAGCCAAGCTTTGAAGTCACAGCTCTGACAAGTCAAAGATGTATTATTCAGTAGCTCCGTCAGACAGACCCCCCGCCCCCAAATCCAACATAGTATGTGTCCATTAAACAAGGAATACCCGTGCATTTACACAACACAAGGCACAGATCACATTTCAGAGAGAGGATCAGTTTACTATGGTGTGAATAAGCTTTATCTTGTGTAGCAATGAATGTCCGAAAACCTGCCCATTTCTGTGCCGTTTTGTTACATGTAAGGCCAAAGCTCTCAGGCAATAGTGCTCCATCTCCCTTCAACTATCATTTGGCATGTCTGCTCAGAGCGGACCCACATGTCAAAGCTATACAACTCGGAAAAGTGCAGAGAAAGAGAGAGAGTATGAGTGTACGATAGATAGAAGCGATAAACAGAGAGAGGTGTCACTCTTCATCTTTGTCATCCACGCTGACACTGACATCACCAGTCCTGTCACCAGGGCTCACCATCAGCCTCCAGACACACAATGGCACTCGACCACTGTGGACTTTAGCACACTGGTTCAATTCTCATTCATCATTCAGTCTGTTCTGGCCTACTGCCCCTTTTCTGGATATTTTTCCCTGTAGGCTTTTCCATAAACTATTGACTGATTGAGTTTTTTTTAATAGATTTGGAGTTACATTTATTATTTTTAAACCAATTATCAAATGGTACCGACAAACTACTATAATAATTAAAAACACTAAGAAATGTTAATGTCTTTGGTAAATAACTCACCTAAAAACTTGGTCACCTACTAAATGATTATAAAATAGTAACTAGATTGTAAAAGTTTAAGAACTTTAAAGTTGAATTACACCAGCTCAAATATCATAGCAACACTATGCTTTACACTGCTTTCTAAATTCTGCATTAAAGACACAACATTAACACAGTAAAATCAGCTGAAAAGCTGATGGCAGGTAGAGTGAAAGAAAAAAAGAATAAACAAACAATATTCATGGGAACATGGGACAGGGTTTGGGTGAGGGTAGGGGTCCGGCTCTAACAAGCCTTTATATTACTGATATTGAAAAGTAGACAGGCACCTCTTACGTTTATGCGCGCTTGGTACTCGGCACTACCAGCCGAGTTTCGTGCGGCGCACCGATACACTCCTCCATCGCGGATCTGCGGGTTACTGACGTTGACGTGGCTCACGGTGCTGCCATCGGACAGAGTATACTGGCTGGCCCGCACCCTCAGCATGTCCCGGGCCACTGGTTCATCATCCAGAGTCCAGGTAATAGTCGGGGGAGGGGCTCCTTTGGCAGTGCACATTAAGGAGAAGGGTTCACCCGGGACGACCACCCGCTCACTGAAGGAGGCAAGAATACGCGGGGTACCATCTAGTGGGGCAAACATGACAGTTACATATTACCCAGTTATACCATGCATGTCCTTTACTTGTTTATGTCCTCACCTTCCAGCAGTATAATAGAAAAGTCCTGGGCGGTTTGGCCCTTTCGGGTAGCAAAACACTGATACGCGCCTGAATGTCTTTTCTGAGCAGCAGAAATAAAGAGGGTCTCATTGTGAACCCCCTGAATAGAAAAGTGCTGATCAGGCAGGACGGGTTCTGTATTTCTGTACCACCATACAGTGTAGTGGGGCGAACCCTGCACAGCACAAGAGAGGATCACTGTGCTGCTAATTCCTGTCTTCAGGTTCTTGGGAGACAAGGTGACCCGCAGTGGCTCTACAGACAAAAAACAGTGAAAGCAGTGTAAACACAGGGTACATTTCTTGTTGAGTCATTTGACGCTTGGTTCTTTAAGCCAAGTACAAAAAAAAAAAAAAAAAAAAATTATAATTAATACAGTGAGCCTTTATTTCTTGTGTGTAAAGATATCTGGTTTGGTATGTGCAGAAGAAAACCCAGACAAGAAAGACAGAAAGGGTAGCAAATGTCAGTAAGCAATAAAGCAGCTGGTGTTAAGTGCTGGAGGCTGCTGAATGTCTGCGTGCTGTGTGTGTTTCTATAGTGAGCATGAGTCTGTCAGCACAATGAATAAGTGTATGTGCTGTAATACTGTATTTCACTTTCCCTGTCTGTCAGATGATGTTTGTGCCACTGGATAGTATCTTTCTGTCCTGTCATCCTAGCCCAGTTAAAATGTCTCGTCTATCACCTCTTACTATTATGAATTACTCTTTGCATCTGTCCCTGGTTTTGTTCATGCTTTCTGTGAACACAGTGGCTCAGTTGCATGACCAGCGTTCTGCACAATCACTTTAGAAACACCTTGGCACTATTTGACACAATCTGTCCTTGGAGATCAAGCTCATGTTCAACAGACATGACAGTTAAGTGAGTTTTTTTGTCAGGAGAGGCCACAGCTAGTACAGAGAAGAAAAATGGGAACACTGTCTAGGTCTGTCCCTATGGTGTAATTATCACTTCATTATTGCATTTTTGATTGAATTTAAAATAATTTATACTTAGTTTAATGGATTAATAAAGGGGTCTGTACTAAATAATTGTTGGTCGACTAAAGACATGCCCTTGGGCCGACTAAAGCTGGTGTGTTGCAAGCTCTCAAAACTATTTAGCGTCTTCAAGATCTGACCGTACATCTAAACCCAACACCTAAACACTTATGCAATAATAACTATGCACACAAGTTCTAGTAAACAGTGTCTTGACATGAAAAAAGCAAGACTAAACTCATGATTCACTGCAGAAATTCCATCGTATTCATTCCATATCTCCTCCTTTGTACTGCTGTGCACATTATCCTTTATAATCCCCCAAAAATAAATATTAAAAAAATGAAAATGTTGGTCGACAAAGACTCCATTGACTGATTAATCGACTAAAGTCCTACAGCTCTACGAGAGCAGGGATAGTTTAAGTCTACATTCTGACAACCTTTCCATAATGTCTGTCACATTCTCTATTGTTGCCGTCGGTAACTCCTCACCTATAACATTGAGATGACCTGTCACCTCTTTGGAGCCAAAACTGTTGGTGACCTCACAGATGTAGTTTCCACTGTCTTCTAGCCTCAAGTCTGAAATGGTGAGGCCTGTAATGCGCCGAGTCCAGCGGGAATCCGCCGGTAATGGCCGTCCATCTTTTAGCCATCTTATGGTGGGGTTTGGATATCCGGATGCGATGCAGGGGAGCTCGACACTGTGCCCAATTTGCACCTCTCCAGATTGGAAGTTGTCAAGCACGGTTGGGGTGGACTCCGTAGGGTCTGAAAGAAATGTTATATTATTATATAAATATGTTATATTGTAATACTAGCTTATTTGAGCTAAATGCTTTATACAAGGCATGTCCAAACTACGGCCCGGGGGCCAAATGTGGCCCTCAGACCAATTTTTTTTGGCCCTCCGGCTTCCTGCTAAATTTGTCCAAACCACAAAAAGTAGTGCTTTTTACAGTAAAATTGGACAAATTCAAGCATTTTGATGATATACGAACCTAATATTAATGTTCCAAGTCAAGGTGTGGAGGCCCATCGAAACTATGTCAAAATGCTAAATTTTGAATGATTCACTTCATTGTCGGGTTGTCTGTGGCCCTCTGCTCCATCTAAGTTTCATCTAAGTGCGGCCTTCGGTGAAAATAGTTTGGACACCCCTGCTTTATACAGTCATATTTGGGGGCGTGATTGGGTGTGGGGGAAGCGCTCAATTGATTCATTAGGAAATGCAACTTTTCCCTCTCCTAATATGTTTCTTGGCAAATTATGTGTATTTTAAGCACAACTTGTTGAAGTCGAGTCACAAATGAGGGTTAACGGAGGTTGTTGACATGGTGTTTATACTCATATTTGGTTCTGTAGATGTAAAACTACACCAGGCGGCTCATTTACCCCGCAGCTGCCGTTAACATTCTTGGATAACTATACAAATTTGGGACATTGGACCACTTTATTCTTCTCCGTGTTGACTTTTGGTCTGTATTTGCCACAATGTATATACTAAAATGGTCGTTTGCTCTTGTAGTGGTTGAACAGTGGGTGACAGTGGATTGCTTTCGCCACAAAGGTCCGTTAGTTGGCGTTCCCACGGATGTCGACTGTATCTATAGGTAATGAAATAATCTTTATACCAATTGTTCTCAGACTAAGGACCGGAAACAGCATCATAAACAGGCTTTTTGCTGGCAATCCTCTTTTAATAGAGTTTTATTTATTCTGTTTAGTCCTAAATTTGCCCCTGTTTTGTCCTACATTTGGCCTTGTCAGTGGTACATAGTTGATCATTTGAAAGCCATTGGTACTGTATAGTTTTCAACATGCATTGTCCCCTACCCATAACAGAGAGTCTGGCTCCATTGCTCTGACGGGTCTCTCCACTGTACTTGTGCTTTGTGATGCAGCGGTAGGTGGACAGAGCATCTTCCTTTTGCACTTCTGAGATATACAGAGCACCATATGATGTCAGGAAGAAACGGTTTCCTGAGGACAGACAAGAAGAAGAGGGGAAATATCATAATCACAACATTTGGTTAACAAAAAAGTGGTATTTGCATTATGTGTTGTTCCCAGGGTTATTTGCATGTGTGTGAGCGAGAGAGTCCCGATGACTCCAATCCTTCTTGGGATGTGAAATGCACCATTTGTGTTCATGTTGTGAAGATTTATTGTGGGTTTATACTTTTGCTTTAAAGTCAAACCTAAAAATACACAGCTATTGTTTACTTTTATTGAGTAATGTATGCTCTGAGGCTATATACTCCATGATGATAATAAAAAAGCTCTTTTTGCTATTCTGTCCTTTGGTAAACAGTATATTTTGTGTGAAAACTGCTGTCAAGTGAAGCATACTAGATGTGCGCTCTCTAGAGTATACCAAGCTCTATATTATCTCTATAAGGCCCACCTGAGGAATTGTAGATAGTTACACCAATTTCCAGAGAGCACAAATGCAGAGCTGAACATACAGGCTATATCTTTAGAAAAGCCCGAGCACTGCACTTAACTGAACACATAGAAGCTTTTAATATACTTTTCACCATTCGTTCAGACACTTACACACGATGGAAGAAGACAGAGGAGGAGAAAGAGACTTACTGTAGGAGTTAAAAATTTATGTATGTGTGTGTTATGAAAACAGCAGATTAGTGTCATTTTCAATTCACATCAGTGGTGCTGTGGCTTCCTCTGATTTATCCCTGTGCCAGTAAAAGGGGCAGACAAGAGCTTAATAGAGGGGTAAAGGACCCGGGAAGTGTATTTCTGTGTTTGACTCGTTCTGCTTCGCTGAATCTTTTTGTTATCTCTGACCCCAAAGGGATTTCTGACACAGTGCACAATGAATTTGTTGTTGACATTTGCAGATGACTGTTTGGTTATGTGAATGCTATTGGGCCTGTACACGATGTTTCAGTGACTTTTTACAATGTTGACACCTGGTACACAGGGCAATACATAGGTCGGAAACACTGTAGGTAGCAGCATCATCAAAAGTATGAAAACCCAGATACTAATCCATACTAAAACTATAATCTACTGTCAAGTATACTCTAAAGTAGAATCATTGAATGCAAGACGAGAACAGTACTGCCTTTTGTTTATTTATAAAGCTCTCATTGGGATTATGGCTGATTATTTATAAGTTTACTGAACATCAGATCAGCTATTTGTCGATTACGATCACAGGACATTCTTATTTTAGAGTCTCACCAAATCAATATGGAGCTAGGGAAAAAGGTCTTCAAGAACTTCGCTCCTGACCTATGGAACAAAACAATTAAATGGAGTTATGCTTTTAATGAAGTCAAAGCACTGGTTAGAGACTACCCACAATGCCAGTGCTCTTGCTTTGCATGATTTTATCCCATTTTTTATTTGCAAGAGAGTTTTTAGGTTCTTTTTATTGATTGTTTTATTGGGTGTTTTATTTGCATTTTATCGGGATCATGTATTTCTTTGTTTTATTTTTTGTATTTTGTATTTGAAAGATTTACCAACAAAAACGACAGTCCCTCTCATTTTGTTTCCCCTGTATAAATAAATTATAGATGAATAAAAAAATACAAATTACAGAAAATAATTCCTGAATAGTTGTAGATTGGTCTTGATCTATATCAGAGCAAGTACAAAACCATATCGTAACACTTAAAGAAAGTACAAATATTTTACGTTGAAAATGATGATGATCGAAATCGGGACTGAGCCTTTTCCTTAGTTTCAAAATTCAAAACACTAGTAAGTACGGCATGTATTCTCTAGACTGTGAAATGAACTAATCTTAAACTTTTACACATACAGCTTAACTCAATGAGCAGTACATGTGTTATTTTTACAATGTAGTGTATTCCAGATATTGGTATTGCAGATACCAGTAATCGACTCAACAATTCAGTGTCGACTAAAGACATACCATGTGCATCGATTAGTCAACTAAATTGGGAATGCCGTGGTGTTGGCAAAAGCTCTTAAACTTTCAGGATTGTGTGCAAAACTATTCTATTCAAAGAAGTACGAGTAAACAGCATCTTCATAAGCAAAAATTCGGATTCAGTCCCAAAACTCCAGCTAACTCACTCATGCGTTCTCCTTTCTGCTGTGGTCCATACAAATCTTTATAATCTCTATAAAATTAAGGACTATTGCCTTACATAATTTTGCCCACATACCAACAGCCAGATATTTCCTATCCTTGGTCCTAACATTGCCATGCAAAAATTCTATGCAAATATTAGCACCACACCCTACCAGCTCTGTAACTCGTAGCTTTGGCATTTGCTCTTGTAGAAGAATAATTGTGTGTTTTTTTGAGTATTCCGATAACAATATTCATACGAAATATGTCCTAAAATGTGTGTGTGTTCAAAACAGCATTCACAATAATGTAAAAAAAAAATTCCGTTCTCCTTCGTTATCAAAAAGCAGTTGTAAATAATCTTCTTCAATGTCCACAGCAGGGTGAAATACACCTGAACTAGTATCAAATGCCATTAACATTGACAGTGGGATATAAAAATGTCCAAACATGTCCACATCATGTACAAATGAGAGTGCACATGTTAAAGTTCACATGCAGAAGTAGTTATGCGAGTCAGACTGTTGTGTTGAGTGCTAGGCAGCGCAGGCTGTAATTTTCAAGCCTGCCCTTTGTTCCAACCTGGGTATTAAGCCTTACAGGATAATATGCACTTGGTGAGTAGAACCCTGTATAACACTGTAGTACACCCTGTCACAACATGCCTGCGGAGAGAACGACAGACCAGGGGGGGCACGGGGAGGGGCGCAGGCGGGGCAGAGGAAACTCAGCGGATGGTTAAGAATGGAAAGGAAACTGACACTGCAGTTACAGTGAACAAAAACAATTATTTTTCCCCTCCATTTCTGAATTAAATTGTAGATATAGATGTCACTTGAATTAGTCCATGCAAGCAGACTACAAAATAGACCATTTCAATAGAGCTGGAAATTAAAGTTAATTAAGTTAAATTGCTTATTGAAACCAGATCTTCCAAGCGGTACTGTGTGTTTTTACTATATAATATATTGTAATATATTATAATATAATATATAATTCAATAAAATCCAGTTGAAATAATCTAATGTTTGGGATTATAATGTCTTGATAATACAGAACAATAACTCTGGATGGCTTTGATAAGACTAAAATCCCTCACTTAAATCTTCCTAAACTGATATTTTCATGTTTGTGTAATAATTTCTAGTGAGACACCCACACGCAGAAGCAGCAGTGAGGGTGCAGTGGCAAAGGAGAGGGGAGAGACCCTACAGGGAGTGGGCCGGCAGATGGAAATTGATGGAGGGAGAGCTGGGCAGATAAAGAGGAACGTGCCGTTGGGAGATGCAGAGTGAGAGGGATGAGGGGCCTGCAGGCCTGAAAAGCACACATGGGCAAAAACAATTCGTCTACATCCCTCCGTCTTGCTTTCCTTCCTCTCTCTTCCCCCCTCGCAAGCATCTCCTTGTGGGAGAGGAGATCAATTCTCGTCTAGTCTGCCTACGCCTCCAGGAGTTTGTTGTTGTTGTTGAGCGTGTGTATGTGCTCTGCTGTCCGGTATCTTCCTTACTGTGGGAGGCTGCAAACAGATTTTGAAGGTCTGATCCACACCTTAGGGAGGCGCAAAATAGCCCTACTTCCTCCTGATTTCCTGACCCCTTCTTCCACTTGTTTTGCTCTTTTCTTTTGGAGCTGCGTGACATCTCTTCAAGCTGCCCAGCGTTTCTACCTACAGTCTCCCCTCTGCCCTCTAGTTCTTTCTATCTGTCTTTTCTCTTCCTTCTCTGCGGCACAGCTCTTCTATCTCTTTCAGGGGGGTCTGTAAGTAATGGAATCAGTTCAGCTGATCTGCCTGAGGCACAAAGTCAAGCCTAGCACAAAGCCAAGCTGCTGTTGAATGTGTGCGTATGCCAGAAATCCCACAGACGGACACATACATGCAAATAACAAGCCCGCGACAGGCTGAGAGAAAGAGACACAATGAAAAGCGGATTAAGGAGCCCTGGAGGATCACTCACTTCCCCCCAAAGTTTCCTCCTGAGAAAGGGCAACAGACCTAGGAGGAGCAGATACAGGGGAGGGGTGAAGAAGCGAAGGGGCGAGGGGGTAAAGATGCATGGAACTGAAGGCAAATGCAGGAAAAGACATTGTATATCTTCACATAGAAGCATGTACGGATTCTGTTTCTCTCATATTACCATCAAATCAAGACAGCAAGTGGAATGGAGCATAAAAGAGGAACATGACAAATAATAATGAGAATAGATTAAGTATGTGGCCAAAAATAGAAAAAAAACAACGACAACGAAACTTTAGAAGACCTACTCATATTTTGGGAACCATAACGCGAAAAAATAGGAAACAATGTAAGCGTAGCGGTTTGTTCTTGGTGCTGCCATGCAAATGAAGGCGTCGCTGCAGCAATGCTAACTAACAGCAATTCACACCGTTGGACTCATCACTTATTAATGCTCTACGGCTCCCCCTCCCTCCCATCTCTCTCATTTCCCTCTCTCTCACCCTCGCCATGATCGCTCGTTTTTGTTCGCTCTCTCGCTCGCTCGCTGTTGCTAGGGTCCGTGCACTCACGTGATAACAGCTGGGTAGGGGGCGCTGCGGCGGCATACGACGACATGTGCGAGCAGGTGCGCGTTTCATGTGATTTTGGCACGCATGCCCGTGTGTGTGCCTGCGTCAGAGTACCCTTCATTAGAGGTAAAACAGAATCAGCCATTTAAATGAAGGCGATGGAGATGTGAGGAGAGAGCAGCCGACTGGCGACGTAATTGATTTGCATAAGGCCGGGGCGAACAGGAGCTCGAAAATACTGATCTGTTAAAAAATATTCATTTTTACTATGTTTGTTTTTGTATATTTGATTATGTTTTTTTTCATCTGTAGTAAATGCCAGAAAGTCTCTTAAATGCACACATTTCACACATTTTGCATCTCACATTGTCTCACGGTATACTGTCTCAGCATGCTTCCTCCCACTGTCTCACAATCCACGTTTAGTGAGCAGACAGTAGAGGACACCTACACTTCTTACTTCAAATATCTCTGCACACTATCAACTTGTTTTGGATTTGTATTTTTCATCATGGTGTACATACACAAGTTAAAACAGATTCCAATTGATGTTCAAGTAAAAATAATAACGCACTATTAGTGCCAAGTAAGAAAGACATGAGACTGCAGTAACACCAGAAACAATCATCGACCTATTTTTGTGTCACTCTACATGTAATGTATAATATAATAGTTTTGTCATGATAGTTCAATTTCATACTCAATTCAATACTGAAGAATTCTCTAACACATATTTCAATACCACAATGAAAACAAAAAATGCTCTGTTTTTATACATGAGACTCATTTTCAACACCTAGTAAATAGTAATGTTTTTATGTTACGATGTGGTGTTACAATGTGGTGAAATACTGTTCAGGAAAGGTCACATTTTGTCCTTATTTATGTGATCTTTTTGTATCAATACTTACTCAAGTGTAGTGAGTGAGTATTTAGTTTCGATACTAGTTCTGGTATTGATTAGTAGGGGACTGATGTTCAACACTGAATACATTTAAAGATTAATACACTGCAGAACATTTAAGAACCACGGACAGCTCCCGAGATTCTACGGTTTATCTTATGTACAATTGGCCAGCAGGTAACAAGTCACAAAAAATGTATTGTAAAGTAAAGAAAAGGTAAAACTGAATCTGGTCCCTCCCCCTTCCATGGTGCTTCTTCCTAAGGCAAATTTGTTTAGAAATAATCATGGATCCATTATTATTTTCAAAGAGGACTGGGGAAATTCTATTAAAAGCTATATCATTCGAACGGCTCCATATCTACCCAGGCTCCTTGCATCAAATATGTACACACGCGCATAGAGACAGTTCATAAAACACCGCTGTGAGTCCATTCAAGCCCAACATGTAATTAACGGCGTCACTCCACCTCCACACACATGTACATCTGTGTGTGAGTGTTCGAGGGTGCAAGGGTGGGCAAGGGTGAAGGATAATAAAGATTGGATTCTAATAAAATGTCCTCATCCCCCTAAATCCCCCCTGCCCTCTCCGTCTACCTGCCATATTAACACCCCCATTACAAGGGCAGATGAATGAAAATGAACAGGCCTCGGGTGTGATTCCCCGAGTGTCAAATCGATACTACTCCCACCTCCGCTGGCCCCTGAGCTTTCTCTCTCGTACTCCTCTCCTGCTATCAATCCCCGGTCCTCCTCTGTTACCGCTGACGAATTGGCATGTGTTTGACAAAGGGAAATCTACACCTTAGCCACAATAGACTTCTCTCCCCATCTGTGCACTCTCTGGTATGAATTGAATGACACTTGCTCCTATCTCCTCTCTATTATCATTCAAAGTAGTCTACAATAGTTAAGTGCTAGCCAGAAAAAGGACAGACAAGGAAAGAGCTACAAGGACGGCATATTACTGGCACTTCCTCTGACTCAATCACAGACAAAGGCTCTCGCAAAAGGACTGGTGAGAGGTGATGTCAAAATAACACTAGAAGGTTAATAATGGCGACGAGGGAGAATTACAAAGGATCTGCCTGTTTCCCTCGGAGTGAATGGAGACCCATAACCAGAGGCTGTACAGTTGAAAAGGTAACATCAAACTGCTTTCAAACTCACTATAAATATACAGTATATTTTTAAGTGAACTTCTTATCCTTTACTGGCCTTTTGACCTTGTGACCTCTTATATTTTAGTGGTGACTGATTCAGAGTAGGGCTGTGCAATTGAAGATCCAGTCGTTTCAAATTGTCAATGCTAGGGTTTTTGAATGAAGGAGTTTAAGTATTTTTGAGTTAAATTGCATTTGATTTAAAGTAAATTGGGTTGATAGTCATGAAATTAGGATTGATTGAAAACATTTAATGTGAATAAAAAAATAGAATTGAACAATAAGAAACTACATTGTACAGCCCTATCACAGATTCATCCTACCTTCAACAAAGAAAAAGGAAAACGCAAAGATAGAACAGGATGCATTATTGGCAGTCAATCATTGTGCATGGTGTAAATACTGAGGGCTGCATGATATTGGACATTATTATGATATGAAATATAGCTGTTAAGTACTGCAATATCAATATTATTGCAATATATTATACTTTTTGTCACAATAATTTCAGTTATATTAAAACAAATACGTTCAAGACTCAATGTCTCAGTCAAACTAGTCAAACAAAAGATGAAAAAAAGTCAAAAAGAAAAAAAAATCAAGGATATAGTAGTTTGAAAAAGGAAAAGCATGAATAAAAAGCAAAATTTTTCAACATTTCCAATTTAATTTGTTGCAATATCAATGATTGCGTAAGCCAATACTGCGATAATGATATATTGTGCAGCCCACTTCTGTCAGCACTGGTCTTACTTACACATTTAACATTTTAGATTTCTACACACACATTATTTAAACATGTTAGACTCTCCCTTTATTTAGTATGAAGAAACATACATTTTCAGATAGAAATAATAATCATTAAAATGCTTTGCTTAAAGGTTTGCTTTCCAATCAGATGTCACATTTCTGAATAGATTTTTCTGATTTCTGGTTTCCTTGGTTTCTCCATGACTCCTTCTGCTGCAAGTCTCTCTTCTTCTCTTTCTATATCTGTTGTTGGAAGGTGACACCCCAAACACCCACACACTCCTCACCCTCTGAACAGCTCATGAGACAAGAGAGACAGAGGAAGAAAAACAAATAAAATGGAATGGAAAAAGCACTCATCCAAACCTAAACGGGAAGAAGGATAAATCTGATAATCTGTTGGTTTTCATCATCAGCCGACCCCCATCTCATCTCCCTCTCTCTCTATTATGGCTACTACCACACACCAGAGCAACCTTAATTTGAATAGCCATAAATATTCAAGCAGCAAGATGGAGGCAAGGATGAATATCTGGAATAAAAATGAGGCAAAGTGGACTAGAGAAAAAAGACCATTTATCATTTTCAATGCGTGAGTATGTGTGTGTGTATGTTTTAACGTATTTTAAAAACCATAAATTGACATGCAGAAATGATAGGGCATCCATTTGGCACGGATACAAATACACTGCTGTCTTGTCAACACAGGTTGCATTGTGTCGTTTTTTCCTTTAATTATTTAGCCTCATAGATAATACAGTGATACATGCCTTCCAGACATAAGAAGGCTAACAATACATATCTAATGTTTTATAAACACACAGAGCTACCACCTGGCATGGGCCAAATTTCATAGCTGTTTTGTGTCATAAATTATGGAAAGGACAAGGTAAACTGGGACAAAGATTTGAAAGTGATAACATGATATTATGATTACAGCATCGAAAGAATATGATTTGAGGTCTTTGGAGTCAAATATTCTGCATGCAATAGCAAAGATATAAAGCGCATTTAAAAATAACAATCTACCTTAGAAACAATAGTCTTTCCTTTTTGCTATTAGGTGTTATTACATTTTTTGCCACCCTTTCCATTTACCATGATCTGGATCTGGCACAAAAGATTATTTGTAATTACAAAGTATTTTCTTATTATATTTGTATCTATTCAAATAGATTCAAATATAATAGCAGTATTCACAGCAACTTGCTACATATAAAACCTTGTATGCTAGAATAGCAGACGAGGCCAGAGCAGGCACATACAAGATAAGCTCTCACACAAATCAATAATGTCTGGGCTCCTGTGAAACAGTGCTGCACTCAGTCGGAATACTCCAGTGCCACAGCATGTAAGCAGGAGCGTGGTGACACGCAGAGACTCAGAGGGGGTCGGGGGTCACCAGGGAGCGCGGCCTGCGTGTGGATGACTGCACCTCTCGTAGCAGGCGGCCGAGAGCAGTGAGGGAGGGGACCGGGGCCTACGCATCCTCTTTCCGGCTTTCCTCGTTTGCCTGTGCCACAGTGACGATGCGCCCTGTCGGCTGTTGCTGGGCATCTTGGCGACAGAGACCCAAAAGTGGATGAATAGGAGGAGCCAAAGAGGAGTGAAATGATGGGAAGCCGAGGAGATGCAGGGCCAGATGTTGCAGATTGGAGTGGAGTAGTGGTGACATGTTAAAAGTGGGTCCCCCATACGTTCTGCTCAGGCCTGAGGGGCCACGAGTGCCAGAGGTACAAGCTTAGGGAAAGAGGGGGCAGTGCCTTCTCGAAAGCCCTGCCTAACTGTCTGTATGTCTCTTCTGCCTCACTGCCCACTACACTCTGTCCCACTTTAGCCCAATGTCACTGGCAGAGCAAGGGGGAGGGATGGCAAAAACAAGAAACCAAGGAGCACAAGGAAGATAGAAGAAAAGAACAGACACATTGAGGACTAAAAATCGGACAGAGGATCCCAGTGAGGAAAATAATGACAATAATGATGATGCAGATTTAGCGAAGGTACAGCAGACATCCGACATTCTCTCCATTTCCCAGAATCCCCTACCTGGGAATTCTTTTGTGTTCCAGTGACACAAACACATCACGTTCAGCATGTGTAGTTTTCCACAAGCAACCAAGCGCACGTCTCCATTGCAGATACATGCATGTGCCAGTGAGCCAGTGAACACAGAGAGGGCCCAGTCAGCCGTGCACTGTGCCCCTGTCAGCTGATCCTCTGTCCCATGGCAATGTGAAGGCTGATTCTTGGAGATAAAGCATGCTTAACGGCACAACAGCGCAACAATCAGGCCACTGCGGCCAAGCAGTGCAATAATCATAAGCAGTTCAATAAACACCCTTTCACGTAGCTGTGCTTTGATGAATTTAAATCTTAACAACCAGCTTTTAGCTGCAGCACACAAAACACATGTTACTTTTATATGGCAAATTTTACATACCATTTGTTAAATTAAAGTTGGGTTACCTTTTACAAACAACAAAAGGAGGAAGTAGAATGAGCTGTTACCCACAAGTCAAACTTCCTCTTGAATCTCACAAAAATCTGTGGCACTTTGCATGCATGCATTTTTCGAGTCCATGCACATTATTTCAGATGTGAAACGACTCTAGCACAGCCATCCAGCTTTGAAGTAACACAATACATCAACCTGTTTATTTTCAAGTTTTTAAAATAGTTTATACTTGCAGACAACGCACAACACATTTTGTTACAATGTGCTGCTTTAACAATATACAGGATGGGGGAATAAATATATACTTTACAAGAAAAAAGTTTTACTATGAGTCTCCAAAAGGGGAATCAAAAATAAGATCTGGATTATGTAAAACATGATGTCACCTTTCTCAGTGTTATTTCTGTGCCATAACAACAGTTGCGCAACAGTTATTTCGAACTTATCACATACAGTTTCGCGTACAGGTCAGATGAGGACATGAAATCAGACACATACACAAAGGAGAAATTTGAATTGTTTTAGATGGTTAAATTTGAACAGATGCAGTTCATCCATAATTGTCAGATTCAAGTATTTTACATGGCAACCACAGATTTCTGCTTTTAATCTGCTACCGGGAGAGACAGTACATGATGTCCCTAACTTGATTAGTGTAGTAAAATAAAGTGCGTAATAGAAACGATGGGGACTGTCGTGGTATAGGAGTGTAATTCTTCTCTTCCTGAGCCCCTGGTAAAGAATAGGGACTGTCTGAGTCCATATGGGTGGCACTTGGCAAGGTCATTGAGTTGTGCTTGTTTGTTTGACCGCCTCAGCTCCAATGGGGTATATTTGGACAGGAGAACAGCTAAGACACGGACCATTTTCAGTTCATGATGCGGCATGCAGAGTAAGGGCCCATGTTAGCGGGCTGCCAGGCTGTCTGTAGAGGAGAAGGCTGCTCCCACTGCTACTGCTGCTGCTGCTACTTGGTTTTAATGGGGCCGGCAACTGAAGCTGAACCTCAAATCATCATAATGAGAGAGAATGAGATATCCACATACGTAACAAGGAGAATAGGGAAAACAGAGGAAGGGTGAGGAGACAGGAATGGATAAGCAGAAGGAAAAGGGGACTATGGAAACGATGGAAAGATTCCTCCGCATCTCTGATTTTCTCGGGTGAGATTCATCAGAGCGACAAAGCGTAGGGAGGATGAGATAGAAGCAGGCAACAGTCACCAGAGTACAGGCAAAACAGATGCAGAGCGCAAGTATTCCTCCTTTCTATAGGCCATTTATTCTGATTAGGCTCCACAGGCCTGTCCTTTTAACTGTGTTCCTGTGCGCTCTCCTGGTTTGTACTGTATTTGTTTATGTTAGGGGGCTGGCAATATGGAGCGCTATTTACAAGAGCAAAGCAATGCAGTCAATATGTGAGATGACTATGAATAAGACTGAAGAAAGGTCAGGAATAGTGCACAAATACTTATGTCTAACTTGTCAATTGCAATTGGTCTCAACTCCCATTTAGACAAGTGGACAAATACATATTCTTATTCTTACATCTTCCAGTTAGGTTTCTCAATAAATAACGAAGAGGCAAATGTAGTGTTATTTTTCTCAATAACAGCAGAAGCATCTTCACCAAAACTATAATGTATTTTCATTCATCATGACAAACAGCATGCGTAAATGTGTAATGGCGGTCGTCATGTATGAAAAGCCCAAACAGCTTGAAGACTTATGCAGTAACAAGAAACCCTATACAATGATAGAGCGAGATAATATGAGAGAGAATGAAGGATACTGAGGATAGGAGGAGGGGAGAAGAACTATGACAGAGTGGTGAATGCGGGTGAGCGAGAGAGAAGGAGAGAGAGAGCTGTGCTGTGTGTCAAGACTCTGTGTGTCTGTGTCCCCAGGCGGAGGCAAACATTAGCT
Organism: Chaenogobius annularis; assembly: GCA_015082035.1. NCBI lineage: Eukaryota > Metazoa > Chordata > Actinopteri > Gobiiformes > Gobiidae > Chaenogobius > Chaenogobius annularis. The sequence continues at coordinate 1,101,475 of BJKM01000019.1, read as the reverse complement.
GCATTAAGTGAGCTGACAGGTCCCTCCCCATTACCACTACTGGTGGCCCAGGGAGGAAGAGAGATGGAAGATGCTGGTCTTACCAACTGTCTGTGCAATTCAAAGACAAGAAGAGCGTTCCATGCCAGTGCACACACATAACACATTTTCATAAAACACTGGCCATCCACACACATTCTTAAATGTTTATGTATCAGAGATGGTTTCAGTAATGAAAAAAACAATAACAACAACAACAACAACAACAACAACAACAATTACTCTTCATGAAACACAGGGCCTTTGACCAGTGTTGACACTGAAATGTTTTACATGAGGTACTGCCTAACGTACCACCAAAACTAGGGATGGTCCAATATAAATATATATAAAATATAAATATAGAAAGGCCAAACAAAGACGTTAAGTTATAATACATTTCACAAAATTTGTCAAAAATGTCACTTTTGTAAACATTATTACATAACATATTTTTCTGGGATATAACTGCTTGTACTTTTTATGATGATTGTGTTAACATATATAGTCACTTGTTTAGGCTCATTATTCTTCTATTTCCAGTTTAACTGAAAAAGCCACAGCTGATGCACTGAGGACAAACTGGAAATAACACATGGGCACAGAGACATAAACACTATCACTAATACCAAAATAAGCAAATATATATTGTCCATCCCTATAAACCACACAGGGGAAAAATTCTGATGTTGATTGTAAAACCACCAGTTGTTTGTGAACAACATATGAACCAGTAAAACTGACCAGGTTTGGTGCATTTGTGAACCCTCGAAAACAATCACACTTTTGTCAAGAGTCGTTATCGGTACACATTGACACACTTATACCACGCTAACATGCATTGACTTTACTGTGGACTCCTGCCTCAGTATCACACACCAAACGTAATCCCGAAGGGCTGGAAAACATACACCATACATCATAATAACTGACAGCCCACTACGGCCTCTCATAAAACAGGGTGTAAATACAGTATGTTTCTATGGGGATTCATGTATCATAGACTCACTGCTTAAATATTGATTGTTGTCCTGTCTGGGGTTCAGGGTTAAAGACCAGCTGCAGTCTCCACCCTTCAATTATTCATTAACACCATGCACCAGGCACACAACCTCCATACTCACACACGTTTTCACAAATGAGTCCTTAAGGGTCCATTTCAACTTTTACTGCATCACAACAGCCCTGTAGTACACACAAGAAGAGGTAAGACTGCAGTCAAGCCAAGGAGACAAACAGTCATGCTCTTTAGCAATATTTTTTTGTTAATATGACAATGTTTAAATTTTAACGTTAAAATATAATATAAGAATACTATTACTGAACTATCGACAAAATAATAATGTGGACTAGAACTAGCATCTACTACTGTAAATAGCCTGATGATGGGAAAAGTCTGCCCACTTACAACATATTGTAACTTTTACATACACAGGTAGACATTTACTAAAGGTTGTTATTGTGACACCAATGTATCATTCCAGTAGTATAGCCTATAAACAGCGGTTTTACAGTTAGTTGAACTTTCCAAGCTGTTTTGGGGGATGTTTTATAATTTAGATATAGGTTCCATTGAGGCATTGCAGTTCATAATTTTGATTCAGTAATTTATAATGTCAACAATAAGCGTTAGTCTTAAGTCTTTTTAATCAAACGGTCTAGAGCCAATCCTCTGTCAGTAAAAGCATATGGTGTGGAGCATCAGTCTTTTTAAAAATATATATATATATAATATTTACAAATAATATACATTTTCTGTTAAATGGCAATGTCTGTATTGCTTATGTTTAAGACAATTATGAAAATTGTGATTATTCAATATATGAGGAAATATTATTTTGATATTTTTTGGTTGTTTTCATATTGCCCAGCCCAATGCCACACTGATCTTTATGAAACTCAGTGGTGTTTGTGATAATAGTCTCCCCTTCCATGACCTCCTGTTATACCGTCCAAACTCATGAAGCCATTAAAGCCAAAAGCCTGTGTATAAACTACAAGGCCATCATTGTGCACGTTTGCATCTCCTTCAGCCAGTAACCACAGCAACAGGTACCAGAAAGCTGCATCAATTAAAGAATATTCATATTTGGGACAATTACCTTTAGCAGCATTTTGTAGTGTATACTATAGTGTTATTACCATGCCATTCTTACTTTCTTATTTTATTTCACTCACCAGCACCACACAAACAAACACAGAACTGCACACTTTTATTAGATAAGTGGTGAGAAGGTCAAGCGCAGACACTGTAAGACTAGGCCCAGTAATGATGTAAAAGTGAAGGAAGACAGTGGTGAGGAAGATGAGAGGAAGGGCTGCCGAAGCAAAGAGTAAAAACTGTCCATAGACCTCGTGTGTGGGAGAGATGAAGACGAAGCCGTTAAAGACCCAGGCAGAGGCAGGAGAGGTTGTTGACCTCTGGCTATGGCGCTTGTCGACTTAGTGTAAGGGGACGGCAGAGTGGGAAGTGGGGCAGGGGGCTGTTTGTTAGAAAAGATGTTTTTATCAAATGCAATGCCTCTGTAGTCGCCGCGTGCATCATGTGTGTGTGCATGCGTGTGTGTGCGTATGTGTGTGTGTGTGCATGTATAATCTCTCCAGGCAAATCCCTCTTTAGCCAAAGCAGGGAAGAATAGACAAGAAAAGGAAAAGCCATCTTTATCCAAATCCAATTGCAGCTGGAAGGGAGAGTGAAGCGAGTGAGCGAGGTGATAGAGAGAAGAGACATTGTAATTTGTCTGAGGGATTACAAGGAGCGCTGGCACTACATGACGGGTGACTGAGTACGGATGCCATGGTCCAAATTTGGTGCATCAAGAGCATATAACAACATCAGAGACAGTAGAAACACAATATACCTCAACTTGCCTTGCCTTTTGCTAAATAATAAAGGTATCAAATTTATTCCCCAAACCAGTTTCAGATACAATCATTCCTACTCATTTAATAAATGTGGCTGGATTATTAATATGGATATAATAAGGTATATTGTTTAATACATTATTTAAAGGAAAGGTATATATCATTTATAATTTAAATTCCATAAATAAAATAATGAAAACAATTTGGCTTTTTTGTTGTAGTTTTAAGAATTATTTGGCCCGTTGGCTTTATTGGACAGGACATTGCAGTGTGAAATGGAGTGGAGACAGGGGAAGGACAGACATCAAATTGTCCAAGCTGGATTTGAACCCATGATGCTGCGGCCTGCTCACATGCAATGTGTGCTCTTCACTCGACCAACGATAATACACAAATACTGATAACAATTGTAATGTTGATTTATTCTTATCACAAAAACAGGGAACATTATTTGCGGTTTGGGTTCACAAGACAACTATACAATAAGAAAGCAGAACTTGCCTCTTATGAATTTTTCGTTTAGGTTGCCAGTTCCTACAACCAAATCTAGTGGGGAATAAACCTAGAATGTGAACTGAATGGTCACTACATAAAGCCTAGCACCTGCTCTGAGCTGAAATTGAGACACACTTGTTTGTGTCCTATATCTGCAGGATAAGGCTCTGGAAACTCAGGTTTGATTGTGAATTGTTGTAATTTTTTTTAACCAGGAAGAGTACATGATACATATGATCCCGTTAAGTTTACAATATGTTCAAAATCTTCATCCACTGAATATTAACATTTCACAGTATCTATACAAGGCCAAAATAATCAAACATGTATGATTCATCATGTGCCAAATTAGGAGTTAAAGCAGGGGTTGGTGATGTCTATAAAATTTAAACTTTAGTTTTGAAATACCTTTTCATTTTGAAAGACCTGTCCTACTAGTGTGCCATCAGTTTAGAGAAAAGGGCATAATAAAGGGGGAGTGGAAAAGAGCTGAAGGCCAGGGTTTGGGTGCGACGCTATTATATGATGTGACTGTACAACACAGCAGCACACATATATCTGCCTGGAGCAGGTAAAGAGTTAAGGACAGCGGAGTCAGACATGTCAGAGCTAAACAACATCAACGTCTCACTGGGTCTTAGTGAGTGACACTGATACAAGCCAGACCAACCTTTCACACATACACTCACACACACACAGGTGCCCATCGGCCCAATGGCCAAGCAGCTGTTTCTGTGACAAACGCCATACACTACACTTCATACATAGAGCCATGCTTCCCTTTGAAACGCACGGACCGCTGTGACATCCAGTCGCCCAATGCTGACACACTCCAAGGAGCTTTATATCATGTCAGCTTACATTTACAAGAGTCACCCTTTGGCACATGGCAAAGCATCCAGCACATTTAAGTGGACAAGATGTTACAAAGATCAAGCCTCAGAGACACAAACAATAAATTGTTTGTGTCCTGGTGCCTCACAGAGAAGGAAAAATGTCTTTCACCTAATCAGGGGAAACCAATAGAATAACTGGGATTACATTTGGAATCTCTTGTGTCGTGTAAAAAAATGTGTAGTGATTGAGACTTGAGTTCTTGATTCTCACATTACATTATTATTATTTTTTTTTAAATGGGTTAACTTTGTATTGTTGGTTGTGTTGATATGTGAATCTCAATGGGACTTCCTTGTTGAATGAAGGTATAAAAAATTGCGTAAAAACAATTAATGGTCAATGCACTCATATACCTTATAATCTGCCTTTTGACAGTATTCACATTGGACTATGGTGGTATTAGGACTGGCATAAAGATGTCCACAGGAAAACATCCCTTCACTCACAATTGTAGAGTGTATCATTCACTTGTGGCAGCAAACAAAAGAAAAACATGAAACAAAACACAAATAGAAAATGCAAACCCCACAGCACTGTTTCAACAAAGTCTGCATTATTAATGAGGGGAATAAGATGCACATTTACTTATCATTCGAGATGGAACGATTAATTAACACAGTAGATCAATAGGTTACAGTTTAAGCACCCATTACCATACAGACTTGTTTGGTCAACCATTGTTTCTTTGGACAAAAATAGGTCACTATTTATAGTTTTTGTCCCTCTAAAATATAATTCCTTCTTAAATCCTTTCTTTTCCATCATCTTCAATCATCCAGACTTAGCAAAAACTGCTATTTTTATGCAGTGACACAAAATGCAAAACAAAAATGGTTAGTTTTGTGTGACAATACAGTAACTACGGTAGATACTTGTTCATGAATGAACAATGCTAGTGTTGCTTGGAGTTAGGACAATGTGCATATAGTTGCCATGGTAAGTGCATTTCAGATTAGGCACAACATTTAGTTTAAATAATGCACATTGTTCTGGATTTGTGCACAGCTGATGTGTAAAAGTGGGTGAGCAGGAATGGCACATTTTTATGGCCACGCCTATATAACTGTGTGTGTGTGTGTGTGTGTGTGTGCGTGCGCGTGGAAAGGCCGTTGGGGAATAAGCACTCAATAACAGCTGACACTGAGCTGCCCTCTGCTCTTGCTCACACAAAGGACTATGATTATATTACTGTTTGACTGGCTGTCCCTCCCTCCCTCCCTCACCTCCACCCCTCTACCATACCCAACACTGCCAGGCCCTGTGCTCTCAATGGCTAAGATAATTACCACTATTGTATACCACACACATGCAAAGGGTGCCACGTGCTTTGCCAGCTCCCCCATCTGCCGCTCCCACGGTCCTCTCTCTCTTTACTTCATCACTCTTATCATGTTTCAGTTTTCTTTTGACATCTACTGGTTAGTAAGCAGATGTTAAAACATAGTATCAAATGTCAGAACACAAATGTAATTGTTTGACTTCAACAATCAGGTGATAGTAGTACAATAAAGATATGTTGCCAACAGTGACAAAACAATTATCTATGCATTTAGTTGTGTAATGTCAATGAAAAATACACTATTCTAACTTGTAACTAACAAAATATTGATTCTCTGAACAAGAAAAGGTGAACCAAAATCTACAGATGTAAACAGACCCATTAGAATCACTTTCAGACCATAAAAAGTTAACGTATTCTTCTCCATCACTTTGACATTGTTTACCATTGGTAAATGGGCCAATCACATGGCATTTAGGGCCCGCAGGGAGGACTGGAACCAATCACAGAGCATTGTGGTTTAGGCGAAATTTAAAACAACCCGAACCAACACAAACATGGCGGCAACGACAGGCCATATTTTGGCCTATTTTGTTTTTCAAAAATGTGCACACCATGGCGCTTTGTACATTTGTGGACTGTGTTTTTCTGAACACTGGATTTAACACAATTTAGTGTTTTATTAATGTCCCAACAGCTTTCGGCGAGAGACTCTCAGATTGATTTATTAGAAGTACTCAATTTAGAGTGAGTTCAAGTTAGTGAGATAGCTGAAGATTTGTGAATTTGTTAATCTTCTTTTACATATAAAAGCTGGTCAGCTCACTGAGATATTTTGCAACTTTCAAACCACTGTCCCTTTTAGTCCACTATAATCAATCGTCAGGCCATATCTTTACTCAAACAACAGCCTAGCATAGTGAGCATGTAGTGCCAGTGAGGAAATCAGTCCTCTGCATTTGATCAATCATTCAATGCTGCTTGGGCAACATGTGAGTGTTGAGTGGATGACCAGACTGTAGTTCAGGACTACACAGCTTGGGGATTTGCCTATTGTACAAGTCTGAGGTTGATTTTAGGATTTGGCTGTTGTAAGGATAGTGCTAGTCACTGAAACTAAATGCTATTTCAATTTATTGTAAATAATGTACAAAACCTGGCATGTATTTAACCCTTGTTGTTTCGGCCATTGGAGGAGGTTTATAACGTCTCATCATAAAATAAAGGCCTCATAGAGATCCAGTTGTTTTCTTCATCAGTTTATTTCAAACAACACAAAATATTCTTCATGGTAGACCTTCCTTCTGTCTCTTTGTGGTCACAAAACAGTTTCTCTCTTCCTACTAGCTCAGATATACCTGATTGCAGCGGAGGAGAGACCAGGATCTGTGAGACATCATAAACATTTAAATTGTAAACTCAAATTAAATGGAGAAATAATATTTGATTTTAATCCAAAATCATGAATGATAATTCAAAATGAATATTTTCTGAAAATAATATTAACTGGCTCCAACACCTATGTTCTTTCAATAAAACCAAAAGGTGCACATCTGAGAACTGCAGTACATGGATCGTGTGTGACCATGCTCTAATGTCCCCTTTTCTTATGCTCCTCCTACAGTTAAACTTTAATGCCTTTTTCCACTCAAGTACTCAGGGAAACGCTACACAAATGGCTTTAGTTGCAGAACACATTGTGGTTTTGTGTGTTTGACTGTGCTGCCATCGGGGCAGGTAAGTGTATGAGGTGAGGGTGGGGTCACTACACTATGTCCCTGTGGTGTTTACACAGCACTACCAGACCACCAACACATGTAACCATTATTACCACTATTACCCTTCCACTGTCCATCCTACGGGGCAAAATATCAAGATAGAAAATCCTCTACTATTTGTGGTATCAGAAAAAAGTGAAGGTACTTCTGGGATCAAAAACTGTTGGTACTCAAAACAAATATTTTAGTATATATTAGTTTGTGGGGCTCTAGACAGCGCTAAAGAAAGAAACTTGACCTAAATAAATAATAAAAACCACTGGGTTCACACAAAGAAATAATGAAATTAAATCATCATTTGGTTTTAACATTCTAGATACTAATTATGACAGCTAAGTACAAAACAAAGAATTGTTAAGGTAATAGTGAATCAGGTTTTGTTTACATGTTGATACAATTGCAAACCATAACCATAAACCATACCCAGCCTTATTGCGTGGATATACGTAGGCGTTGTCTGAAACAATGGAAATAGTCCCCCCTCAACTAAACCACATGCATTCACCTTTATTAGGTAGAAAATCTACAAAAAACTTAAATTTTTAGCTTTGTTGTGGGACCACCTTGAGACTTTGTAATTGCTTAATGACCTGAGAGCTCCAATGTCTAACCCAGGGGCATTTGCTCACTGAAGATCGATCAGATGCCCTGTGCCAGTGACATCTCAGAGATGACACACACAAACATACACAAGTGCAAAGGCAGTAGTGTCAAGTGAGACGCACAGTGGCAGTTAAAGAAAAGAGTGAGACAGGAAACAGGAGTGCCTCCCTTAGCGCCTGCCATGCAGCTTTAGCCATCTGTTGGCAGAGTCTAAATTAATTAGCTCTACTCATTACTACTTTGCAAGAGGCCTGCAGTGGAAAACCAGACACCAGCTCCTGTTTCTTACAAACTGTGCCTTTTTCAAGACACACCTGCTTAGTTCAAGGTACTGTATGTAGTCAAAATGTGCTTAGGTTAGGGTTGTCTATTGAACAGTTGGTATAATCCCTCATTTGTCCAGGAATGCCCCAAAGTAGAAAAGGTTTCAAAGGCAGTCATCTGGACAATGTTTTAGATATCGAGATGTTTTGACTGCCATTCATATGTAATTTTCTATTTGAGGGTACTGGCCTGAGAAGTTAGACTTTATACTGCCCAAAGGGAAGGGGCGCTAGAAGGGGGAAAGCCATGTGTAAACTCAAATTCGAGTGTCCCAAAAGTAATGGACCTTGCAATAGATAAAATACATTAATATGTTTTTGTGTTGGCATCTTGTCCTTGGATGAACTAGTTTCTGTCTTAATGTGTTGGCTGACCGGTTTAAAGCACACTGGGATGTTGTACTGTCAGAAAATCTTTTGTAGATTTTCAGACAGTCCAGACACATATGTGAAAGAAGTATTTATAATGAATATAGTTGCACTACCTATTAATCATATTGATCTGGCAATGGTCCTATCCAAATCAGATAGCGTTATCTATGTACACACAGATCAATCTTTCGACAGCCTTGCACCTCAGCCTTCTTCTTCTCCCACTTCCCCCTGGTCCCCAGGAATGCGCTGTTCCAATGTAGAAACGACAGATGGGTCTCAACATCCTCCACCAAACGACAGAGAGAGGCCAGAGTGAGAATAGAGGAACATTGCATTCATTATTTACTTGGTATTGGAATATTAATGCTAAAAGCAATCAGCTAACCCTTCATTAAATTAGCTGAAGCTGGAGAGAGAGAGAGAGAGAGAGAGAGAGAGAGAGAGAGAGAGAGAGAGAGAGAGAGAGAGAGAGAAGCAGAGACACTGAAACACTGGAGCACACTCTGTCAAATGGGCCCTAAAATTAGTGAAGCAAAAACACGTCCATTAAGAAAGCTTGCATCTCCCTGTCCCTCCCCTCCTCCACTCTAGCTCCTCTGTCTCTCCTGGTCTTTTAAATACCTTGTGCCTCTTACACACAGAAAAATCACTGCTTTGCCCACAAGTGCCTGCACCAAACCTCTTGGAGAAATGTGCATTTCTGTGCTGTCCCTCTTAAGTGCCTGTTCAAAATTTAAACATGCTTATGGTGGCAGAATGTCTCTTTGGTCGCTGTGGGCCCCTCCCTAGAGAACACTCCTCTGTCTTTCACTGTTTCTGTCGCTCGCTTTTCACCATGTTATTTTTTTTTTACATTTTAGCAACTAAACTTCTCATTCATTGTAGTGGTTTTTAAAGTCATATTTTCTTTTGGTCTTGTACCTGTCAGTGATGCATGTTATAATACATAGAAATGTGCAAACATGAAAACTCACGTCCGCATGAATAACGCACAGCTCTGCATGCATTCATGAATGCTCAAACTCATGCACGGGCCCACAGACAGTCAAAGTGGTACAGTGGTGCTCTCCTGCACAGCAACACATTGCGTATATGCATAGCCACTCTTCCTATTAGTGGAGCGCTGCTACGCACTGTTGACTTCTGGAGAGAAAACATACATTCATGTCCATGCTTATCAAATGATGCCGCAATTACCAACTCATCCACCTTCACGGGCAAGTTACTGTTTTAAATACTAGAATTTCAATGTAGCTCTCAAACAAACACTATCAAACACATACGCAGGGAAATTGAACCACAGGTCACATAATAACCAAAAAATGTCCCATTTTTATATCATGTGTATATATTAATAAAGATTTGAGACCCAATGAATGCTCCAAGCATGAGCAAAAACACAACTAGCCACCAGAATATGTACTGTATTTACTTCTGGAGAACCCTTCTGTTACTGTTTAAGCTTACAAATAACATTGGTTTAAACCATCAAAATGTGCAAAAGGACATCATTCATATTAACATTATGTAACCGTGTGTCTACACCAACTGACCACATTTATGTTAATCCAAATAAAAACAATAAAACTTGATCAACAATTGGCATTTTTGAGGCCCTTAACATCTGTGCTGGTATCAGTATAATTCTGTCAATTATGGGTTCATCTCATGACATTTTAATACAATTGTAAATGACAACAAAAATATCCAGTTAAGTTGATGCCGGATTTTTAGAAGTTGCCTTCTCAAATAAATCTCTTGATCTTATGTTAATTCATAGTCTTTGCTTAGCATAGTTTTGTAGCTCTAAACCATATCAGTTTTCTTTTCAACAAATCTTAAGGTGTTGAAAGTCCCATTGTACCTGAATTAGACAAACGCTCGAGTGACTGCAGCTATCGCAGTGTAATGTATTTTAGAGAATGGCTGCATCTGACATGCATTGTATTTTCAACTTGGCAACAGGGATACAGTCAACAAGGATGAATGAGCTGTAGCGCGAGCACTCAACTGTCAATCTGTGCCCGTACACAAGAGCTTTGTCCATGAGAGTGGGTGGGTGAGCCCTGCTCCACAGAGAATGTATCAAGGCTACCATGACTTTCAACTGAAATGTATATGAGATTCAAATTACATTCGCTTTTTCCTCTATACTGAGTCTTCCGGCTCTCCTCTCACCCTTCCTTTGTCTTCTGGGAGCCTTAGTCAGCTAAGCTCAGATGTACAAAGATTTTTTTCTCTCTCCATCTCTCTTCCTCCACACACACACACACACACACATGCACACGCGCACACACACACACACACACACACACACACGCACATACGCACACACGCACACGCACGCACGCACACACACGCGCACGCACACAAATATCAAGCGCATTTTTAGTCATAACAAAGTTGGGTGGAGACTCCAATAAACTAAGAAAACATAAAACCAAAATACAACAAATTAATCATTGATTCAAAAATAATTTGGACTATATACACACACACACACATATATGTGTTGTTTTTTTTTTCCTTTCTTTCTTTACACAGACATACACTAGCCAATGTAGTCAGCTGTTGTGCACTACAGCCAACGTAAGCATTAGTGCAAGTGAGGTAAAGAGACTGTGAGTCATTAGCTAGGCAAAGGTTGAAGAAGAGAATTTCTTTTAAGACATAAGTCTCACAAGGCCTTCTTAATACCTTTTTCTATAAGACAAGGTGAGAGAAACAGGAAACTTGTGTTTCTCAGGGCATTTGTAAAATAATAGCACTGCACACAAACAAAACAGACACGAAAGAAGAACGGCCCTTTCCAAATTCCAAAAGCTAAGGTATAGAAGGTAGATGACGAGTGGACAGAAGAAGAAGGCACATTTGAAATAGCAGAAATGGAGGGAAAGAGAAGTGTCTTGCCGAAGGGCACAACGGCAGTCCAGAGAGTAAATCCACCCTCATCTCATCTGTCGCAGTTCCAGAAATGCCCCCTCAAAGTTAAACAAAACAGCTCAGAAGTTAATAATGATAGTGCATTATTACTGCATGTAAGTAAATACCACATTTCTCACAAAACAGTCTTTCTCTTTATGGAAAGTATTCAGTATTCATGGTGTACACTGGAGTTGTTATGAACTAATGATTGGAAAAGGTGTGATGTTTAAAGTCTCTCTCACACATGGTAGAATTGCTGGAAATGCAAGGGAAAAACATTGCTGATACATCTTGCATTAAACTGACCTTTCGTTTTACACATTCCCCATACGTCTCTGTACAATGTCTCAAACTAAGTTTTTAGAAGAGCATTATTTGTGTGTTGTATGTGAAAATATCCCAAATAACTGCCACTGTAATTGCTTCATACACTTTCATAACTACATTAGATGTAAAAGAAAGATACATTAAAAAAAATATATATTATTTATTATTTAGGACTGCACGATTCAGGAAAAAAATAAAAAATAATCTGGAAAGATTAGATTTGTTTTAATAATAGGGTTCTGTTAAAAGTTTATATTTTAAACACATCAAGGAGAATTGACAAAAAGAGTGAAAAGGGGCTATAAACTGATGATTCTAATACAATAATCACATGTATTTCAGTACATGTTTGTATAGTTCTTAATTAAAGAGTTAGCCCTTTTTATGCAAAATAAGACAGGGTTTCTCTGTTTTTTGTGGAGGAAATTTTGTTACTTAAAAAATTGCAGCTTTGATGATTTGCTAATTGAGTTGCAAAAATTGCAATTTTGATTTGATTGCGATTAATCTTGGAGCCCTAGTGCATTTGCATGTATGCCTCTTTTCCTCCATTTTGTTTCCTCTTCCCTCTCCTGCCTGGTACCCCTGCACCTCCCTTTCCCCCTCTCACTCCGTCCTACTCGAGCATGCACTCAGGTCATGGGTCATTAAGTCAGCTCCAGAGGGGATATGTTGGAACAGGATATTTCTCATATTGCCCTGCCCCCATCACACAACTATAAAACACAAACATATGCATATCACATTCACACAATGGTCTCATTCATTAATACAGGAACACGCTAAAGCATCATAGCCTTGAGTCAACCTATGATTATGCAATGCTTTGTGAAATGTCATTTATATAATTGAGGACACTAATTGCTGAACATTTAATTGTGTTTTAAAATAGGGGTGGGCAATATTGATCAAAATGAATATAGTGAAATTTTTTTAATCCCGAAAATCATAGTCAGGCAATATTATCTCAAATCAACAGAAATGTTTAAAACATGTCTTTAAACGCAGTAGTTGGGGTTTTAGTATCAAACAAATGTAAATTGAGGATTTACTTGATATTAAAATTTAGCATATCTTAAAAAAAGATTAGATTATTATTATTAATTTATTTTTTATTATTTTCTTAAGGATATTTTGGCCGGTAGGCTTCATTCAACAGGAGTGAAATGGGAGTGAACCTGGGGAATGACATGCAGCAATTTTACGAGAGCCGGACTCGAACTCACAACGCCTTCGATCAGCCTTTATTGTCCCCTTCAGGAGTTGTGGTCGCTCAGTATAGATCTTGTGCTATCCTTGATCAGGACTAGCTTTGCTGGAGGATTTTTACCTATTGTGCATGTTTTAGGTTTAGAATGCACAGAGGTCATCCAACCAGACACAGGGAGAAACATGCAAACTTCACACAGAAAGGCCCGGACTACACCATTGTAGTCTTCGTTGTTATCAGTAACCATAAAAGCATTGACATTCAACCTCCCCAGTTTTGTCAAACCTGCATGTTTTTTTAGAACAGTCGTGATCCCTATTTGTGGCTGCCTCAACTCACGTCATTTCTTTCTAATTAGCTCTCAAAGCCACAGCGCATCACTATTGGCGGAAAATGGTGTGAGAAAATCATGATGGCTGTTGTGTAAAACGCTGACACCTTCACATTGACAAAATGTCTGACAACCCTTGAATGTGGACTTTTACTATACAAAAATCTTAGGACTTATGTTTCTCTATATTTTAGCTAAACGGACATGAAATGTTCAGATTACAGTGTGGTGGAAGCTAATTCACTTGAATGCACTCTCACACACCTTAGCCGTGTGCTGTTAATGAATAACTAACTAGCAGCGAGGAAAGGGAGCCATCTTCTCTGAGTAAGGCCAAATGAATTCGCCAAAGCACTATGCAAATGTTCCCTGGGCTAACGAGACTGCCTGCATGATTGGAGTGCCATTGAAATTCTCCTCGTGCACCACTCTTCCTCTCTCCTTTCCTCCCTCTCTCCTTCCTTCAATCTCCACATCTCATCTGCCATTTCCATCTTTGCTCACATATTTATATTATCTATCTATCCTTCTCGCGCTCACACCATCTTTACACCTCTGTATTCAAACAAGATTACTTGAAAGCTACATCTGTGTATTCTCATTGCCGCCTATCGTTCCAGCCCTCTGGTCTGGGGGACAGCAGTGAATGCCCCACTGTCTTCGTCCCTCTTGTTTTTTCTCACTAACACATGCACACACTGGTCTCAAACAGAGCCCGTTCAGAGCCGCCCTGCACCTGTTTTCTTTGTAAAACATCCAAACATGAGTGCTGAATAAATAAGCCGACCTAACATGCATCACTGCCAGGTTCGCACAAAAAAGACACAGGGAAATACAAACCACAGCCTATAAGAACAAATCAATAAGTAAACACTACACATTTCCCCTTCACACCGGGTGCAAACCTCAGCCCTACAACTCTATGTGAGTAACCTCCTAAAACGTGACTTGTACGATGCAAGGATTTGTTAATAAATAAATAAATAAAACAAGGCTCAAAGATAATGGAGGAAAAGGGTGGGTCGGTGGGGCATAAAGTACTTGTGGGATGCATCTCTAATGGAAAGGCCTGGCAGCTTTAAAGCTCCTGGCCCCTTCCTAGTCCCTTGGGTGCTGGGGACAGCAAGAAAACAAGGCATCTACACCTTTCGGTGTGTCCATGTCTCTTCATCGACGTATACCTACCATCAGCCTCCATTCTATGGCACTTTTCCATCTGCATAATTCAGCATGTCATACTTTTTGTGCCACTTTTGGTGCGTGTCTTTTCTGCCTATTCTGCTATTTTTTGTCCCGATCTGTTGTTAACTTTTAAGCTTGATGGAGTGGAAGCAAAAGATGATGCTTTGTCACTTTGGACTGAGAAAAGTGCTTCCAGAAAAAGGGACACGATGAAGAGGAGCAGAGGTACAGATGAGAGGGGGGAGACAAGAGTGGCCACAAAATGGAGACTGGCGCAAAAGCCGCTCTGGTGACGCTACACACACACAAATCTACTGTGTCCGCAAGAGAAAGGGGATTAAACACCCTCAATCAATGGATGCAAAAACCCAGATGTCACAACATGAGCCCGCTCCCTGTGTCCTCCCTTTCAACCAAAATCAACAAATCAATAGCTCCATCAAGGAACACATCAATAAGACAATTTATCTTTTAACATATTTGATTCTGATTAGTCCATCCAATAGCATCTTATTTTGGAAAGAGAAATCTGTAAATAACACCTGACTTCACCATAGGAGTTCACATTTCTACTTTTCTTACAAAACTTTGAGATGAAGCTGTGTACAGCTCTGAAGTTGTACGTTACTCACCCTAACCCAACCCTCAAGTATGAGTAAAGTGAAAATAAATAAATCAAACACAAAAGTGTGCATTAAAGCGCAGGAGTGTCCTCTGTGTGTGCATGTGTATGTGTATGGTAGATCTGAGCCATGGAGATGCACTAATACAAATCAGGCACCAATGCATCCTCACACCTTCCTCATTTTGTACGCCAGTTTGCACCCGTTACCATGGTGACCAGATAAAAATCACACTGTTTTAAGCTCCAATTGGAGAAGGAGAAGGATACTAACTAAGTGACACATATACACAAGGAGTAGAAGTCTCTTCATACACATCTGTCAACAGAGCAGCCTCTCTCAGTGCCTTAACTGACAAGCAAGCAAATGCTAATTTTCTAACCACACGCAACACTGGCAAACCATAAATTAGAAGGCAAAACATGTCTAGAAAGAGACAAGGGAGATATGACAAGGAAGTAACACCCAAGATAGCCAGTCAACACAAGCAGCCCCTTCTGTTTGACTGTGTCTATCTCCCGGTCTCCCCTCAGCCCCACTGCACCTCCTCCATAAAACAGGCCTCAATGCAAACACATTTGGCTGTCAAATAGTGACACAACACCGAGGCAGGGTCGCATCACAGAGAGGCCAGCTGTCAACTAACACCATCCTGCCTCTTCATCAAAGCCCATTCAAACTAAGTTTTATTGACCAACATGGCGGTCTATATGGCATGTGTCATCCTGACAGGCCACTACCTTGGCATAAACTGTCCGTAATAAATGGCAAACCACAGGCATATCTCCAGCGCAGGGGAAAGAGACGAAGATGTACATGCCGCCAATGATTGATGGATGGCTTGATGGACGCATTGATGGATGATAGGTGTGTGGCAATGTTTAATAGTAGGAGGCACACCGAAGCTTGGTCCGCATGTCTGTAAGTGGCCTCAATGCTGACAAAGGCCTCAAACCTTTACTAGAAACAGAGCACTGTGATGCAAATTAGAGTTCAGCGTCAGCATGTGCAGAAGATTTTTTAAACACAGTAGAACATAAGTTTATAGCAAATTCTTTCTACATACAGTATAGTTCATAACAGTTACATTTATTGCATCCGTTTGAGTCCATGCCCCCTGGCCTGTGTGTATTGCCAGTATTTGCATGTTTTAATGAATAGGCCCATCAGTTGATCAATAGCCTTCTCCCACTGAGCTCTTACCACACAGTCATGATACAGTGGCTTTTACAAACACACACACATACACACACACTGCATTTGCAGAGCTATCAGTCAAACAGACTGGCCCTGGTTTCACCACTTTCACACTGAGGGATCTGTGACAAGAGAGAGGGGAATCCAACAGCAAGCTTTATCGATCCAGACTGGAAACCCCCCTCAGGCCACACGCACATAAATACACACACTACAGCTGCGCTGGATCAATGTGTGCTCTGCTGTGAAGGACAGAGCCATACAAAGAGGTACAGCACTGATACACAGCACACACACAACAAAGTGAGATAAAAGAGGTGCTTGGTATCAGAGAGGCAGATAAGGGGCAGCGGGAGCACGGCATATCATCTGACCTAAACAGTCTAATCTGACACCCTGCAATTTGCCATTGCTCTATGGATCAAGTGTTAACACTGACTTTGAGATAAATGCTTACACACACTTACACATGTATAAATGCCAATTCAAAGACTCAAACTTGCTTAAGCTACTATTTCAATAACTGTGATACAAAAGACTGAAAGTCTAGACAATAACAGAGCTGCGGTTTAGGCAGCAGCAGTGATGACCTGCAAACACATTGCTCTCTCATCAAATTAGACGCCCCAGTCAACACACACACCTCCATCTTTCTCTAACTCTCCCACACACACCACCAATGACGCCTGATTTATCCCTGTAATGCAGCTATTAAACACAATGGTGTCAGTCAGTCAGTGAAGTGTAAGAGATGCGGCAAGCAAAAGCCATTTCATTTAACTTTTTTTTTTAAATATTACATTGTTTCACAACCAAAATAGGGACATTGACAAAGAGCTTTAGTAACAAGTGTTTGACAGAGTCCCACAGCACAAAAAGGAACCATTTGATATAGAAAGTATAATTGTCATTGTCCCAACACTGAATTTGTTAAACAGTCCATTTAAGTAAGTGATACTGGCTGGATTATTCATTCTTTTTCATCAGTAGGCTCCTTGTATCTTTTTGGCTGTAAAGTGTCTTACCTGGGACAATAGAGACGGTGTCCTTCTCCCAGGAAACAACACTGACATACTCCTGGACAGCTGAGGGGATGAGGCACTTGAACACTGCGACATTTCCTCGCATGGAGCGCTGGTCAGCCACGCGGACTGTGTAGGGCTCCCTGAACACTGCACAAAACAGGTTTATTGTTAATATTTATTAGAACCAAACACTTTAACTTTTCTGGAGGGAGGCCACCTTCATGTCTCCGTGGAGATGTTATTCATTTGCCTGCAATATTCCACAGTATGGCATTAAAGTTCTCCAGTTCTCCAGTTTTCTGGCATTAAATCTGACATTTGTTCGATTAAAGGTGTTTTTACTGCTAAAAATGGCCTTGCGTTCTTACAGTGAAGCAGATCACCGCTCCACAGAGTCTGTCTCCATAGAAATAGATAATGCTATACTGTGAAACATACTATGAAACATCTCCTCTAACCTCCTATCAGAGAAGTTACACTTTTAAAATAGATGTAAAATAAGTGTTGACACAGAAGCATAAGTAAAGAGTCGATGAAAGGACACAGGAATTCGTCATTATTAGTTGAGTAGAAACTAATTATATTTCGACCATTTAAAAAAAAAAAAGCTGAAGGCTATAAATGAAAAATGAATGATCACAATGTCAATTAATGTCACAAAATTCCAAAATTTTAACAAAGCAATAAAAATGTATTTGTATGATACAAAATGTATAAATAATGACATATTTTTGTAAGGTTTGACCCTGACCCAAAGCCACATGAAACATTGGTGTTGAAAAGCCACCAGTCTGTGATTAAAGTTACAAGGAGGGTTGACTTGAAGCTTGGCTGAGAGGGATACACTGTGAGTGGCCATTGGCCTTTTAAAGAACAACACTGCAGATGCTAGGAGACAGGAAGGAGTTGAGGGCCGCTCTTGGCCAATGGACCTGTCACAAACAGGCACAAGGCATCAAAAACACACTCCCACCTCATGTAGTGCACTAGACTGTGAATGGGTGCCACTGTACAAAAAGAACAGTGATAATCTCAAAGCCTAAGGATGAAAACAGTGTTATCTCTCCAGTTAAGCTTGTGACTAGAGGTAGGAGATATATCACAAAAATGGTAATATTGATAATAATTGTTGTTCTGGATTATAATATTGAGTATATTGTCTAGAATTAAAACTATCAAAAATGACAGCAGAAATAGCTGATTAAAAGAAAAATAACAGAAGCATCTAACTAATCTTATAAAGGGTATAAAGATAGATTTGCTAGATTTGAACCTCAACCAAGACATTTACAAGCAAATTTAGCACATTCCAGATGCATTGTGAAAACAGTGTCTGAACATTGTTATCGAGATAATGCAAAAATATTTCTAAATAATAATTGTTGTCAATATTTGTCACAAATTAACTTTTAAAGAATGTTTGTAATAGAGGAACGGGTGAGTGAATCACAAATACATCAATGTGTAAAATACATTGTCGTCTTGATCTGGCCTGAAGGCCAGCTCCCTTGGTTATTAATATGGCTTAATGCCTCCCACCCCTGTCACTGCAATCCAATGGAACCAATCCCACTGTCCTGTTCAAATCATGAGAACTTTCACCAAA
This sequence comes from Chaenogobius annularis, assembly GCA_015082035.1. NCBI lineage: Eukaryota > Metazoa > Chordata > Actinopteri > Gobiiformes > Gobiidae > Chaenogobius > Chaenogobius annularis. Next base: position 1,082,416 of record BJKM01000019.1, on the reverse strand, counting down.
AAGTCGCTAATGGTTGGTTAGATCCTAGTCTGAATCTTCTGGACTCATATACAATACACATAAATGTCTATTTTTCTATTGTCTTAATTGGGAACTTTTCATGTGCATACCTGACATATAAGAATTTATAGGGTATGTGATTTGGCCAATGGCGCTTGGAAAAACAAAAAATAAATCTATATAGACTGATTGGGGTTTATAAAGCTACTTTTGAAAAATTTAACCAATTACCAGCAGCAGTAATCTATTCTCCTGAGACATACAATAACTCGCTGACATGCCAAGATTTCTTTTACACAAATCACTCTTAAAAGACAAATCATTCCAATCAAGTCTTCATTTTTAATTATTTTCACTTAAAGAGTCGCAATGTACCTGCAAATCAATAACTGGCATTGATTGGGGAGGCGCCTCTCTTGTGCCCAAGTCAATTCTTTCAATCATTTATTTACACTCCGACTGACCCCACTGCCACGTGTCAATAGCAGGAAAAATCCCCAAAGCCCAATAAGGGTTTCATACAGTGTTTAAAATCAGCTCGACAGCTTGTAAGTGTTTGCCGCTACGATGTCAGTCACAACATGCCAATTTAACCACAGTTCAAAGGCAGGTTAGGTCACGGCAGAATCACACTAACTCAACTTAAAAGTACTGATGTTTTTTTTATTTATTCATTTGATTAGGGACAAATTGGTACAAACATTTCAGATGAGTTTTCCTAAAACGCCTGACTAAAATGAGCCCCAATTCAAACTGAAGCTGTTTGTGAACACTTTGGAGTACAAACAGATGGCTGGACTCTGAGACTGAGTAGTTTTTGCCTCTGATGATTGAGAGGAATATCAGATTTGAAATCCCACATAGATTTCTTAATGTAAATATAAGTCAGACAGGTTTAGGACTGACACTAGATTGGGCATTTGTTATGTTATGACAACGCCTCTTAAAAAGATGAAGCTAATTTAAATAAAAATTAGATTTAGGGACTTGTAGAAAAGTTTAATTTTGAGGCATTTGTTTTAGTTGTAGGTTTGGAGAAGAAACTGACTCTGTTCATCCCCTAAATCAGAATGGCTGATTTAACTTTAAAAAAGTGTTGTGCGTTACAACTTTATTTTTTTGTCTAACATATCTAGCAGCTTGATGGTGAACAAAAGGAATAAATGAATAGAAAGTCTGCGGGCCCATCGGAGAGATCTTTGACTCTTATGGGGTTTTATACAGTGTATGCAAATAATGTTCTAAGTTGGTCATCTTCTATTGCCAGGCTTTTCAATCAATAATGCATTGAAGTATGCAACAATAGCAATAAAACTAACAAAACTAATATCACTCCCAATCCTTGATAAATAGAGAGCAAACACAATTGAACAATTTAAGAGGAAACCCCAGAAACAAAGAATAAGGGTTTCCATAATTTATTGATCAACAATTATACTATTTTTAATTGACACACATTTGGTTGGCTCATATGTTGTACTATAAAGCCTTTTTGATATTTGATATTTTCAGCTTTGCATACTTTTAAAAAGTTTATTTTTCATGAAACATTTTATGATGCAAATGGTTGTGCAACTGATTTGTGTGTAAATTGCACTCCCCCATCGCATGTGTTGCAGAATCATTAGGATGTTACTGATGCCTGACTATATGCAGACTGGTTGCCTAGAAACGAGCTAAAACACGGGTCTGGTGCACTGGGCGCACTGGGAGGCAAGTCCTGTATCACTGTCACTTCAATAATTAACGACAGGGAAACCAAATACTGCATTTACTTATTCATAATGTGAGCCACAAAAACAAAGAGGAGAAACGTTGAATATTGTAATTTATTTAATATAGTTTTTTGTTTGTTTTTTTTAACCAATATGTGTATATTGACAAACCTAAATACTGTTTATTTAAAACTGATTTCTGTAATCAGTCAGTGTCAGACAAAATTATCAGGTTCTACATGATATTAGATTACACATTTCACAACACACAATTATATTTCAGATTTCACTAAATATTTTGCCTATTTGTCCCCAGTTTGACCATTTATGTAAAGTTTATAATTGTTGTTACCTAGCAACCATATTGAAAACAAGAGCCAAAATCCATTTAAATTACACAATAATTATGATTGGACAAACAATGATAATATATAACACCTTTATTCTGATGAATGATGGTTTAAACTGTCAAGAAAGTGGGTCAGTTAAGTGTAAATTGTCTCTGTGTTTTTTAAGTATTTTTTGGGCCCATAGGCTTTATTAGACAGGACAGTTGAGCATGAAATGAGGATGAGAGAGAAGGGAGGGCATGCATTAAACTGTCAGAACCAGGATTAGAACTCACAACACTGCAGCTGGCAGAACATGGAACTGGGCATGTGTGTGGAATCGGGCAGCACTGTCTCTGTGTTTTCAATGGCACGTTACATATTGATGACATCACAAAGGGATTTCATTTGAGAATTCAGCTCAACTTCTTGTAAATTTTAAAATCTTATTTTTCTCAATTTCTTCACAAACTGCAACTTACGGAAGTAAACTATGAGAAATATTTATCACAGGTTCTATAGCACTAAACTAAGTCATAATTAGAAAAACAGGAGAGCTTGTCATATGGACTTGTCATATGGACTGTAGAAGCCTTGGAGGTGAGCAGATGTTGTGTATGTTGTGATTTTTTGTGATATGGCAGTCATTGCTTTTCTGTCTATCTGGCTAGCTCTCTTACCTCACAGCAGAAAGTTCCCAGGTTGTATCTCTCCATGTGTATTGGTGGGTTTCCTATGGGCACCAAGTAATTTATATAAAATAATAAAAATATAAACCCTAACCTGGCTGGTAAGAATTCCAAAACATTCTGCAAAAGCAGCCCACATAGAGCCATCCAGACAGGTGCTGCTGCTATTACTGGAGCATAATCAGCATGCATGGAAAAGGGTGAGAAAGAGGGGGAGGATTGAGAGATGTAAAGATGTGAAGGGAAGGGTGAAACAGACCAAAGGCACAAGGGATGGGGGAGGGGCTCAGATTTAGGGGGAGCCACACTGTGTGCTGTCAGCTGTCATCACTCTAGCGCACCACCTGAGACGGGGCATGCCACACCCAAGTGCTCACGCCTTTGTTGCCCATAGCAACCACTCTGTGGGGGTAATGAGGTGCACCACACGTGAATCAGGCCTGCTTATGGAGCTCTGGAGTTGTGGTTGCCTCAGCATTTAATTGATTAATTGTTGTAATTATTTGGGAGAGAAGGTCATCTCAGCATTGAAGCGGCCTATAAGGTCACTGTGATGCTGGAGGGACTGTCTTCCTCTGGGAACCACACTGGCCAGATGGGTGGGATTCTAAGTGTCGGTGCAGAGAAAAAGGAAGCATTTAAAATCACCCTTTATGAATAACATAAGATGCTGTTCAAATCTGACTGGGACAGTCAACATTTTTACCTGGCAGCTGACCTAAAAAATGTAAATGTAAATGTAAATGTAAATGTAAATGTAAATGTAAATGTAAATGTAAATGTAAATATAAATATAAATATAAATATAAATATAAATATAAATATAATTATAAATCTTTCCATGATTGTAGCTGACCAAAATGTTTTCTGCCCTGCATTCTGACAAAGAGCTGGCAACTAAACACAAAGAGCAAGCCTGACTAAAATGGAAGTGTGTATGTGTGTCTGTTTGTGATTCAGTGTGTAAGTGGTTAGGGGACTTTCCAGTCCATGGACAGATGGAGAGACTGGGAGACAGGAGGGTTGCTGGCATGAGCTGCGCACAGGCTAGTGTGCCTAGTGTGCCTGTTTGTGTGTAGATATATGCATCTCTGTGTCTATACCACTCTATGAATACAGTCATTTACATGTGAACAAACAAATTTGTGTCTGTGAGGTATATTCTAGTGTTACAAACACCTGAAATAACAACAATATCTTAACTTTACAGTTGAAGATGACACTGGCAGATGAATCAAACTGTCCTACTGTGAGTGTCAATTCCACTGGAAGGAGATATTTTACTAAGCTCTATGTGTGAGATACTTCTATTAGGAGTCATTATTCATTAATCTACTGAAATCACAACCACTAGAAAAAAAAGAAAAGAAAAGTAGACTAAAACTGATCATCAGTGTAAATATAGCATTTGAAAAGATTACAATGAACATAAAATATTATGTTATAATACGACACATTTATAAAGACAACAATAGAGAGTCTTAGAGAATTTCTTAGATTAAAGTTATATTTGAAGACTTAATTGTTCCCATTGGGGAATCAACTGTCACATTTTGTAAAAGTCAACCAAAATGGGGTTTTTAATGATAAAATCCGATACAACTATTTTAGAATCCAGACCAGACTGATCAGCAGCACCAATATTTTGTTGATGATAGGGCCAATTTTATTAATTTTCAAATTATAAGATTTTTAAAATTACAATAAACTAATTTACCTAATACTGTTCTCTGCTCTACACAGGAAAACTCTTATTTGAAACATGTATCTGTCCATGATTCCATGGCATCAACAGCCTCTTTTCACCCCAAACCTCATAGAGAATTTATGCTGCACAAATTTGTTCAAACAAAGCTTAATGCATTTTCTTCATCAATCGATAACTTTGGGAGTCTGAAAAATTACAGCTCAAATCAGAGCATTGCTGTACTGCTATGATCCAGAATATGAAGCTCAATGGAAAGATATTGAGAGTGGTGTTGTGCCGCGGGTTCCTGTACAGGTTTTACTTGGCAGATGACAAATGATTGAGTCATTTAGAGGCGGGTACCCTTCTATCTGTGCTTAAGACTTGGAAATAACTAATCAAAACATACAAACTAAACAAACATGTTAAAATCCTAAATTGGTTGTTTTATGATCAAAGTTTTGCACCTAATGGCACAGATTTGAGATTTAAAGTCCGGATAACAAAAGGTATAAAGATTTTCTACCAGATTGTAAAAGATAATCACATTTTACAGGTATTTTCAAATAAGGAGTTAGGAAATTAAACAAACCAACGACCACCATAACCCTTCGACTGAAATATTGATTAAAGCTTATAAATCAGTACTTTCAAGGAGAATAATATATAAATTATATAAATGTGTTAACAATTTAGGCAGCCACTCGACTAATATTTTAATTACATAAAATATAAATGGGAAAGAGAGTTTTGACTAACGAAGAATGGGAAAATATTTGTACATCACATTGGACAACCACATAATGTTTGGAGGGAATTCTATTGGAAATATGTGTCACATTTCTTCATAACACTATGTCAAATTGCTCACTATTCACACGGAAATTCCAACTGGTGGAGAAACTGTGGTTGCCAGGAGGCCCACCATTACGGACTGTCCCAAAAAAATCAGAACTGTGTATTTCAGCCTCAAAACTCCAGCCATGGACACAATAAATGGATCATTTGGGAAGAAAAGAAGTCCATTATGACAAAAACAGATGACTCAAACTGCACCGACAATCAGGGCCTGGACTGACAATATAACTGACATATGGAAAATGGAGAAGATTACGTTAGGACTTAACTTGAAATTGGACAAATTTGACCGACTTTGGACCAATTGGGACATTTATTTTGGAGTTTGTGTGTCTTAGTTTTGTTTCGATGTCTCGTTGTGATTTTCCTTTGACTATTTTCTCTTTAGTTTTATTCCATCTCTTGAATGTGTGAAATATTCTAAAACATTGAAAAACAAAAATGATAACTTTGCTGGAGCTTTAAGGCCGGTAGCTGACCCATTAAAAAGAACAGATAATGGCCGATATATTGATCCATCTCTAATGAAATGTAAAGTCATAATTCGCATGAGCCAATACAATTAACTAAAAATAATCTCATCTCAATAGGCCTGAAGATAACATAATCAAATTTCCATTTGAATGGTTGCAGTTAGCAAATTACAAAGACTGCAATTATTGAAGTAACATAGTTTCATCTGCAAAAAACTAAATAAAATGTTTTATTTGAAATTAATCCTGCTAACTCTGCATTAGTTTAGCGGGTCATATTTCAGTCTTCTCTCAAATGCTCAAATGAAGTGTTTAAAATATAAACTTCGAACAGATTTCTATATAAACATAAAATGCAAATCTAATTGTAATGCTCATCAGGAAAATCTTCTTTAGATACTTTTTCCAAAATTGTGATCACACACCTAGATCCCACTCCTATTATGGTGAATATTGACAACATTTTGAACTTGTACATCTTTTTTTTCCCCTGATGACACTCCCTTGCTTTCTACTTTTACTCCTTTACTTATCTTATGTTCTCCCTGGTCCAGCTCGATCTTTGTAGGTTTTTGAGTTTTGTTTTTTCTCTCTGTTGTCACCTATGATTAAGTTAGGATTCATGTTGAGCAAGCTAGAAACACTATCAACCTTCATAGTGTGAATATCAGAGATTAAAGTGGTCCTGAACAAAGTAGAAAAATAATACACTACTCATACAATACTCGACCACCAACAATTACTCACATATCACATTTATACTGCAAGTGGGGTGAAGTGTCTGGCCCAATGATACAACAACAGTATGTACTGACCAATCTGATCAGAGTTCAGCTGATCTTCAGGTTGTACATATTTTGTGACTTTGACAGTTCATCTCTCACAAATAACAGCATTTGTTCAAATTCAATTATAGTTCATTTTTGTATTTACTCTAGTTAATTGTAGAAAAAGATTCAGTTGTAGTCTTCTGGAGACTCTTATGCAAGAGTCATTCTGCATCTATAACTGAAAATGTCTCTACAATGGAACACTCCGATTTACTCTAATTAATGATTACTCACAACTTAAAGAAATTCAGTCTAACTAACCAATTACTGAATTACTTTTACTCTGCACTGCTGTGCTGTATAAAGGCCGCCCGGAATTCTCGCTGTATTTTGTCGCCTTCTAGTCACATGATGCTCATGGATCACGTAGACTAGTAGATTTAATCATCGCGGTTTATTCAGGCAGGGGGATAGCATTGTAAAGGGCTGCAGCAGATGTTGTCCGGTTGGAACCAAGGGTTTGAAGCAAGTGACATGCTCAAATTAGTCACTTTGAGTTGGCTGGACTTTCTATTTCTTCCTTATTCAAATCACCTAACTCCTTGATGGTGATCTTACCCAACCAGGAACTCAAACTGATCAACCACCACACTAAGCCCATTGCCCCCCATTGTTCTCACGCCACACATTGCACACCTGCTGAACTTTTCTAATGGGCAACTGACTAAATTTAAACAAGGGACTAACTCTACCTCTATTCAACCCCCCCCCCCTTGCTTAGGGGGATCTGCTGAACTTTGGGAGGGATTTTGGTTTTGATTATAATATTTGGATGTTTGTTATCAAAATTGTATAATAGCCATATTTGGTGCTTATATTTCCTAAGTCTGCAACTGATTCACATATTGAGGGGTAAATGCTACATAACACTTTAAATTTCAACATGACCGATTTTTAACGTTACGTTACATTTGTAGCTATGATGCAAAAAGATGAACTAAGTCAAAGACACTTTGGTCTCTCACCTGCTTTGATGTGAATGCTGGGGCTGCGAATCTTGCCTGCCTGGTTCTCAGCAGTGCAGAAGTATTCATTGTCATGGATAATGCTGTTATAGGCAGAGGGAGAGAAGGGGTAGAGCTGGAGGGTGCCGTTGGCATGCACATGGCGGATATGGGGTACGTCGTAAATGTCGTCTCCGGCAGCCAGGTACCAACGCAGGACGGCATGGGGGGCGCCGCCCGCGGGGCAGGGCAGGGACACCCCCACCGAGCTGGAGAAGGTCACCCGCTGCAGGGAGGCGTTCACAAAGTACAGTCGCGTAGAAATAACATCCTCACTCTTGACTGTTGATAAAAACGACAAGAAAACAGGATTAATTTAGGTATGTGAAAGAGGATGATGCCCAAATGTCAATTACATAAATACAGTCAGTCTATTTGTTAAAGAGTTCTACACATCATAAGAAACAACTTTGCTGTACTTTACAGAACATCTCTACATAAACAACTTTGTCCCAGTCTTCCAAACAGCTGCTATCTATTTTATTATACGTGCATTAACCTAATCCGTCTAATCTAATATGTGTCCAGGGAGCCTGGACACACTTGGCTTGATACAACGTCCTCCTCATGTTCTGTTCATAGCAATATGTTTTTTAAAGAGTTCATAAAAACTCAGTTAGATAACACCGTTTTTGCTTATTATAGCATGAGATTCTGGACAGCCTTAAATAACCCAGCGCTTTACAATACTTTGTCACAGATTAAGTGTCTGTGATGGATACTTCTTCATAATAGCAACTCTGGTTTCTTTTAAAGCAGCACATTAGGGAACAGTGGGCTTGTGCATGTGTTCACTGGGGTTACGAAGGCATGGGGGGATGTAGAAGAGTATTAAGAAGTGCTGAGCTCAGCTTGGCTGTGGGCCAAGGGAAGACACTATGCCCTAAGCCAGAGAAAATTCTTTTCAGACAATGGTACTTAATTAATCCCTTTTACTGGATTATGTCAACAAAGCCTGAATTAGTCCTATCTCTTTAATGCTCATGTACTTGGGAAGAGGGTTTGTCAGCTAGCACAAATTCATTAAGGTATAGACAGTGTTTTATCACTTAGCCTTCAATGAAATAAAAAGTAGATTTTGAATATAATTTGTCATATTGGCAGCATTTACAGCAATAAATTGTCCTTGTTAAAATTATTGATGTATATGTAGGGCGAGCAGATAAAGGCAAACACAGCATATACTTATTTTCACAATATGTATTTAGTCTATGTTTAAACATGAATGAACTAATGTGTGATAAACATGTCTTAACTCATTCTACAACACACAATCAGACTTGTCTTTTCTGGACAGTCAAAGTGATGGAAGTTTGTTTGCCAGACACAGAAAGTTAAACCTACATAATCTCCTTTAACATTTAACACACACATTACTGTCTAGCCGCTCTGTAATCACAGGCCTTTCTGTGGCTGATTTCTGACTTCACTGCTCCTTGTGCTTGTGTGGAGAGTGTAAAGAACTAAGAACAAGGGCCAAAAGGCTCTATTACAAGACCCATGACAGACTGAAGCAGGTGCTCAATGAGTGCCACAAGGTCATAGGGAATAGAGAGGTTGGCTAAATGACAGTGATGATAATACAAACATTATAGTGATAGACTATAGTGGTGGTTGTGTCACAGTGCTTTTCTTCAAGTAAACTGGAGCATATAAAATAAATTAAGGTCAAGCTCAACCCATTCTATAAGTTAAATCTGTGTCAATCATGTTCACTTACAGCAAGTCTGAAGAATGTGCAATTTCAGAACCATGGATAGCGCCACAACATGCCCCGATATGTGAAGAGCACAAAATAGAAAACCATTGCAATTGAACACAGGTCTTCCCCTTTCAACGCAGCATTTGCCCTCAGATTCATCCATTTATTCTAATCCAGAGCAATAATTCAACCCTAACCCTCAGAGTGCACCTAATCATGAATAGGACTGTAATCCTTTCACATGTGGTTAATCTAATTGTGACTGAAAAATTAATCTTTAAATATATGCGTGTTTGTTTCTTAATTTGCTCTTCAACCTTTTCTTTTTTGGGGGTAATTTTCTTCGCTGCTTAGCTTTTAAGTCAAATGTTTGTGGGCTGAAGTGAATATAAAAATTGAGTGTGAATAAGTATGCTAGACAAGGATATTGCTTATGGTGAGCCACTATGCATAATGCAGCTTTTTGTGTCTCATCTACATTCATTCAGAGACAGAGATTCATAACTTTGCGTGCGTAGAAAAACAGAACAACTTAAAAACCCCTCCTCTTTTTATTCCAACCCTTCTGCCAGACACAAAGTCATGTGACACTTTGAAGTTGAACTTCATTAGCGCAAACTGATATTTGAATCTACATACATAACTACAAATAACATTTCCAGCAGCCAACCAAGGACAGCAGATGAAGTATTGCAATAAAAGCACTGCATTTAATTATAATAATTATTAAAGAAGGTGAATGAGGCTTGCGAATAAGGGCTCTATCACTGAGTAAACAATAGACAAACAGGAAGAGACAGCAGGATACATATCCACATAACCTTGTGCACAGTATAGGAGTGAGAAACTTCACCTTCACACATTAAAATGATGTGGATTTACAGATGAGATGTAGTTTATATGAGATAGGCCTATAAGCCCTATAACCCTCACCTGGTCAGTTTTCCTCTGTGCGTAATGGAGATTAAAAAACCCCTTAGTATACTTTGCGCCTCTGACGTCACGCAGTGAGTTTTGCGCATATCTTGCTTTCAAAGTTTCTTACTAAATAAAGCACTTTTGAGCAAAGACAAAACTCAAATCACAAACGGAAAAGGGAACAGCCGTGCAATACCGTAACAAAAATGGCAATATAAGACGTAGGCCTACAGAACGCCACTTGAATTGCCAGTCTTGAAGATGACAAAAAGCGGTGAGACAAACTCACTTGCCGCCAATAAAAATACACATAAGCTACGCGGAAGGTATCTCCCTCACAACACTCTCTCCTCTCAGTAAAGGCCCAGCTGATGTTATAAACGTTATTGAAATTGAACAAAACATTCAGGAAGCACTTTAATTCAGTTATTGCTGAACAAATGAATTCAGTCACAGGGATAAACAAAATGAGAGGACAAACAGACAAACAGACGTTTAGCTGCACATCATTTAAGACCATCAGGTCACAGAGCTGTCATTCCGATGTAAAATAGACAATAACAGCACACACTACTCACTGTGGCGAAAAGGCCCAATTACTGAGACTGGATCAAACCAGAATTTAATTAATTGATGAAATAATTAAAAGCATGGCCCCAATCCACGTAAATGACAAGCGACCGAGGGCCTATTTTATGTTTTATTCGTCATCGGTTTGAAAACCTGCGCGTGTCTCTGAGGTGTGCGGCGTTCTCACTTCACGGTTATAAAATGTAAGATTCTCCAGGCCTGTGTGTGGCCTGCGAGGCCTAAAAGATTTCATTCAGTCCTCTGAAGGGTTACATTTGCACTCCATAAAAATGACAAGCAGACTCCCAAACAATGATAATGGCTGTGTCCCCCTCTTTCACGCGCTCACGTGCTCCCGCCTCCCGCGAAGCCAAAGCGCAGCCACACACGCTCACTGCTCACTCAATACAACGATTACGACTCAAAAAGTGAAAATACATTTTTCTAAAGGCCAAAGGTTCAGTGCGTACAACAATCTTTTCACAATAGAATCAGGACACTGGGAAACTGGGGGTATTATTCCAGTTAGAAATTGCGCAGAATGTGTGTCAATATGAACTTTTTTATACCTGCTTTGTTAATAAACTTCCATATACGAAACAAAAGAACGGAGCTCACAAATTCAACATGACAAGGGGGATGGCATTGCAAAAACCGACTGAAAATATGAAGTTCTGTTTTGCATGTCGCCCATCCGCTCTCCGCCTCAGACTCGAACCCTCCTCTTGCTCTTCCGTTTAACAAAGATCAAGCTACAGATTATTAATTTACGCGTCAAGCAAAATGTAGGCTATATCTTATATACTCTAAATCAAATGTGTACTGTAATACACTTACAAAGAACAAAACAACTGCAGACTGGCAGAGGGCACTGCCAAGGCCAAGCGCAACGAACAGGGCGTCACATTTAGACCACAGAAGTGTGAGAAAAATGTACCTTACACCACTTTGTATTGATAAACTTTGGGTCTAAAGACATATATTATCACATTTTGATATTAATAATGCCTAATAACATTGACAGCACAACAAGTAGAGAATATTCCAGGACAAAATAACACTTCTCCCTCTTCCGCAGTATTTAGAGCGAAGCCAATCAGTGCAATCTGGTGCCACAGAAAATGGTGGATGAATAATTAGACCGAGCAAGATAACAACTGACTATATGCGCCACACACTTACTCTTACAACATTTAATCAGGAAAATCAGATGTAATATACGACCAGGTCTTTGAATATCCAACTGGGACGTATTATCTCTAAATTAAAAACCTTGCGGGGCTCAGTGTCCCAGGCATCAATCTACGCACCTTCCACCAATCTATTCTAACATTTGCATGTTCTTCTCGTGTGTGGTTATATTTCAACCTGTTTTTATTTCAATATAGTGCATACCTGTAAGGATTTCTTCCCAATTATAAAAGGCACCCTAATGGACATCACTTTACAGATTTTACAGCAGAGTTTCCAAGCTTGTCAAAGTTTACTGAAACTTGTGATTTTTTTTCAGGATAAACAATGGACTTGTGGCAAAAGTCAGTGTACAGGGTCGCCAGTGTTTCCGTGCGCGCCTGCAGATCCTTATCTGCCTCTCCTATTCAGCAGCCTCCATATTCACGACGTCTCCACATTCATTATGCAAAACACAAATACGATCGACTTTCCTATCTGAACCAAACCCTTTTCTCTTCTCTTAAAACACGCCGCTTTTTCTATACATTCACGGCTAATGGATCAAGTCCTTTTGATTTTTGGATAAGAAAAGACGTTCGTGATCGTTTTAGGCTGACTGAGATATATAAATGATTGTGAGAATGCATACACCTATTCACGAGCTCGCTTAAATATTGTAAATACAAATGTAAAACCGAAAAGTTTAGGTGTGACTTACAATTACTTCAGCTATGTCTTTACATTAGGGAAATTAGGGAAGTTCCACTTACCTTTTTGTAAAGAATACAGCAGAAGTAAAGTTACAAGCCACATGCCATTAAAAGCAGTTATATTTCATAGGAATGTTGTGCAGTCCCCAAAAAGAGTGCACAGAGCAGGGGAGGGGGTCGGACTGTGCTGGACTGGATGTGCTGATGCTCCCCGGCTGTCTCTCCAGCCCTGGTCCCGCAGTCTCCAGCACCGCGAAACGAGCCGCGGAAAAAAGTACCGCCTCTGCCTCTCTTCTCTCCTCCCCTTACCGGGACAAGCTGCCGTCGCCCCACCCCCGGTGCCCACTGTTACGGTGACGGAGAGGTGAGCCACAGACGGCGAAAGTGCTGGGTCTTCTCCTCAATGGACTTCAGACGACCTCCTGTGTAAATGATGTTCTCACTACAGGTCCATAACATGACCAGCCGTTGAGAAACGAAAACGCCGGAGTCTATTTGACTTGCAAATCAGATTCCATCTCTATATTCCAGTGCACTTCTCCCAACAGTTGACACTGATTCTGGTGTATATTCTGAGCAGATTGCGCAGAATGGAAACTACCTTCAGACTCAAAGCTTTCTACATTTTGCGCAGCACATCTTAAAGGAGCAACATGTAACTTTTCTAGTGAGGATCTGCCACCTGCTTGTCTCCATTAAGATGTCATCGCTTTGCCTGGAATGTTCCACAGTTAGTATCTGTCTCCATGGAGACAAGCAGGAGATGACACAATACCAAGTTACAGGTCAGATCTGTGAAGAGGAAACCCCACTCAAATGCCTGTTTTGAAAACATTTGTAATTGAAAGAATGCAAGATAGATTAGTGATAGATTTGCATGGGACTACACACTTCTTCAATTCTTTAAGAAGAGTGAGTCTGGTCCCGCCTCCAGTCAAACTCAAACTGTACCGTGCAATCAGGTTAGTTTATTTCCATGACGCATGTGAAAAAGAGGAGCTCATTGGTCATCTGTCATTTAGGAAAAAAATCTAACTTCTCCATGTCTCTATGTTTGGATTTTTCAAGCAAACATTTAATGCCATACTGTGGAACATTTCAGGTAAAGCAATAACATCTCTATGAAGAAAAAGTGCATATTTAATTACACCAATATCAATGTGGAAGATTTTTGTATAAAGGACAAAGCAGGGAAAGTGGGCAGCTCTGACAACTACAGACCTGCTGCTCTGGCGAGTGTAGCCTACTGTCTAAAGTTTTCGAACAAATCCTCCCGAGTAGGTTCAATAATCACATTATCTCCACGGACAATCAATTTGGTTTTAAATCTAACCATGGCACTGACATGTGCATTTATGCTTTAAAAGAATTATTAAGTAAATACAAAAATAGACACTCCACTGTTTTTATGTCTAGATGTTTCTAGATGCCTCTAAATGACTTGACCGTGTGAACCACTGTCTTATTGGTATGCCCTTGAGACTCTACAGGTCAAATGGGACAACTCTGTGTCAGAACCCTTCCAGGTCAGTAACGGGGTGAGACAAGGGAGCTTGTTGTCTCCGATTTTGTTACTTTTTTTTAAGAATGACCTCTCCAAACAGCTGAACAGCTGTAGAACTGGGTGCTTAGCTGGAAGTGCTGTGGTCAATCACTTAATGTACGCTGATGACCTGGTGGTATCTAGCCCCAGTTCAGCTGGTCTCCAGCAGATGCTTAAGTTGTGTTCTGTGTTTGGAGTGAATACGCTGCAAGCTGTTTTAACAAACCTACTGTATAAATGTATGTGTGGAAACACTGGTATAGTTGTCTCCTGAGAGGTTAGGGGCCTCTTATTGTAATTTTGTATGTTTCTATATTGTCTGTTTTTTACTATGGACCACGAGTCCACAATAAAGATATCTATCTATATATGTGTGTGACATTCTTGACACAGTTCAGAAAAAAATATAGATTTGTCATCTCTAAAGTGAACAACTTTGTTTCGAAGTCTTTAATCCATACTGTCCCCACTCTCTGTCCGTCTTGACATTCATCTTCACAGTGAAGCTGCTCTCAGCGCTGGCTGCAGCCTTTTACAGTAGCACATAAAGTGAGTGTCAGGGTTGAGCTGGTTACAGGGCTGATGTGAGTGGGCTTGACAGCACAAAGCAGCTTGTACTGTATGTCAGCTAGTGATAGTCAAGGACCCTGACAGACTGAGAGGGCCAGCCCGGCCAGAGAAGAGCCACTAAGCTCTAAGAATTAGACTATAGCTAACATCCAAAAGTCAAGCCATGGGACTTCTTCAGTCATATGTCCCATCACTGGTTTCCAGGAGATAGCGAAACCAGAACAAGGGGAGGAGTGTTAGTTTGTTGACTGAGGAGGAAAATGAGTAAAGAAAGAAGTGACAAAATATATATAGAGAGGAAGGAGGAGCCAGAGGCAGACAGAAAGAGCGAGGAAGCGGATAAGTGAATATGAAGTTAATGTTAATGCTCAGACAATCAGAGCTGCTTGATTACAAGCCAGGATCATATTAAAGATCAAGTATGCCGTATTACGCACAGCCGCAGTAAAATGGTCCAAAGTGTGGAGAGAAACCTAAGACTCAAGTTTATGGCAAGACACAACAAAATGTGCATTATAATACCATACAATGTCTGGTATGAAATACAAAACAACCATCATAGTATGCACAAAACCACAAACGTATTACAGTCGTGTCATACGCGCATGTTCCGTCAGAGTACAAGAGAGCATGTGGTTAGTACATTTCCTCCTCTAAGGTGTGACTGCCTGCATACATGTGAATATTACATGAGCGCGCACGTACATAGACATTAAGCACCAGGGAGTGTTAATTTATTCAAATGAGCAGGGCAGGGTATGGAGGGATGGGGCAGAGGAGGTGCATGTAGGGAGGGACCCTTTTTGACTGGATGTTCAACTCTCCATTTTTCCCTCTCATTTGTTTTTTTTCCCTTTTTGTAAATTAGCTTATTTGCATGGTGGGGAAGGCACAACGCAGCGGGTTTGAAGTGGAATAGACAGAAAATGAAAGCTAAAGCAAATGCATGCGGAATTTTGATGTTATCCCAAATAGAAAGGATGCCCGCAGACAAAAACATACCATGCCAGTGCTATATCGCCATTTCCAAGATGGCTGCCACTGTAGGTGTCCTCTGTGGGACCAACCCAAAGACCCGATGTTCTTTTTTAACTGGGCGTGAAACTTAAATTCACCTTCAAACATCACAAGTCTGTCTAATATATAGCAAAGACGGTCCAATTTGATGGATGTTGCAAGATTGATGTTCATTATGCATGTTTTAATTTGAATAGAAGAATGTGGCAGAGGAGGGCACAGAGATAATGATCAGCGATATCTAGTGACACCCAGTGGTCACAATTAAAGATGGTATCATTAAAAGGGCACAATGCACCATTTGAGGGCTGCGGGCACTGTTGGCACCTGTGGATCAAACTGTCAGCATTTCCACATTCACACGAACACAAGAACACACACTGCACACAGTTATTCATGTTACTGAAAAGGACACGTTTCTACAGCTTCAATACAATTCCATACACTTTTTTATCTAAATATAAAGATATTTATTTGAGACAAACAGACACACACAATGTTGGGGATAAAGCAATAAAGTCAAAACGTTTAACTAGGACTACAACAAGTTTATTAATCGCAACTAATCGATTATAGAACTATAGAAAATAACTAATTAAGTAATCAAATAATCGTTAACTGGCCCATACACAAACTCCAAAACATGCCATGAGCTGAGAGAAGAGGTTTTATTACTCAGACAGAACAGAAATCAACAACAAAAATAGATTTTTAATGAAAATATTCTCAAATATTCTTCAGGACGTCCTAAAATGGATTAAGTTCAGCTTTATCTGGGTAAAAAAAAAGTACTAAAAGTCTATTAATCAAAAGAGTTATCGCTAGACTAAAATAATTACTAAAATAATCATTAGTTGCAGCCCTACTCCTAACAAACATAAGATAACCATGTATTTGTGTTTGTGCACTAAAAAGGAGGTAATTGTCCCCCATTCAGTGACAAGTTACAATTGACCACGTTCTCTTTTACATTTAAACTTCTTTGGTAGAAGTACTTTCCACCTCTTGCAGATCAGTTTTAGTCATGACATACGTTCACAACATTCTATAATTTCAGATTGAGGGTAGAGTGCCTATATAACCCTACTCCCTAACCAAACAAATATTTAACTTGAGAAATGTCCACAAACTTTCCATCTTAATCTTACAACTTAAAGTCTGTTCAACAAACTGATTAGTTGTACTGATAGCGAAGGCATTAAATTGTGTGCTTTATGTGGACTGGGCCAGTAATTAGAGACATATTGACCTTAAACCAGGTGAAAACATCTGTGTTTTAACTGCTAAAATCTACCTCAGACATTAAACTCTACAATAGAGAACGGACCTGGCCTTAGCGCCAGTATTTAACTTTGGAAGTTTAGAAAGTTGTGATGTCGTGTGCATCCAAACATGAGCCTTTATATTAGATATGTATATATTACCACTTTTTCAGACTTTTTTTGCCCCTGTCTCAACCTTTTTGATGCATGTTGCAGATTGTGTTTTGCATGAGCCACTCCTTCCTCCAGTTCTAGACCAGGTTTAGTTCCAGGTTTAGTGGCCCATGTGTTCTGCAGACGTTAAAGAGTCCGGTTAAAGAATCGTTGTGCTGAAAGCCAGTTGAGATGTCACTAGCACACTAATCATTCTGAGGTCAAAATGCTTCTGGGAACAGTTGAGCAGCCTCTCCCACCTGCCAGAGTGTTTGTGTACTCTGATGTTATCAGCTCTCCTGAACAGTGGGATACACGGCTTCTCATGCTTACCTCAACAGTAACCTCCATGGAAATGGGCTGATGTGGACAGAGGTCTGACCGGTAGAACTGCCCGCTTCACTGCAGTGCCACTCAGTATTTCTCACGCAAATGTCTTGATCCTGAATGATAGAGAAAGCAAGTGGTGTGAGGGTGGGGGGTCCTTGGGAATAAGCCAGTCGACAGCTCCTGTCTCTGACTATAATGACTTATTTATACAGGGATAATTAATCAGGCGTTGTTTTCTGGCGGTATGATTTATGCGCTTTGTCATTTTGCTGCGATGTTGAAAATACAGTGATGCCACGCTCAGGTTTCGCATGTGGCCCTCAAGTGCTGATGCACAACAGAGATCCCGAGGATGAAGCTAAAATGTGCCAATTACTAAAGTCTACTCTCTTTTAACATGAAAGCATAGCAACAACGCGAAAGGCTAGATTTTATCAGACCGAACGGCATTGTCTAAAGCAGCTCATTTAGTATTGACACATTCTTACCACCTTCGCCTCCCGTAGAGTCTGTTTGCTCTTTAAAACTCCAGCGGAGCGGTGGTCCCTTCACCAGGAGCGGAGCACGTGTGTGTCTGCCGTGTGGCCGTATGCCAGCCTCCGGGGCAGTGACGCCATCTTGTGGAAAAGAGGTGCCAGTACTATTTAATTTATAATTGAATTAATCAATTTAGCCGGGAATTGTAACTTTTACCCCACGAGGGCCTATTTCCCCCTAAAACGCCAGACTAAAATGAGCCGCATTTCAAACTGAAGTTGTTGTTGAACCCTTTGGACTCTTTGTGAAGGTGACCCTCTGTAGTTTTGGCCTCTGATGTCTGATTTACTCTGGTTATAAATATGAACAAGTTCTGCACAGCGGAATGTCAAAGTTTAAATTCCGCCTAGAATTTATTTGGTATGAAGAGCAGTAAAGCTGGTGTCTGAAGATGGTCTAATTATTTGGTTTCTGGTTTGGGCATTTGTTGTTGTTTTTTTTAAAACTGATGCTAATTTGACAAAAAAAAAATGTTTTAGGGACTTACATACAAATAAGTACAAATAAATATCAAAGTGGATTCCGTATAAAACTTCTATTACATTTTGGATTTGTTGTTTTGGAGTACAAACTGAGCCTAATTCATCCCAAAATGTTTGATTTGACTGAAAACAATTGGGTTATGTCATTGGTTTGTATTCAATCAATCGACACGCGTGGAGCACCGATTAATTAATAGATCTATGGGAGCAACTCAACAGCCATTTAATTAGCAGTTTGTTCTGACAAGATCATGGCCTAGATTCACAAGCTAGTTTTTCTGGTAACTTCCGGTGAGCCTTTCATAATAAAACATTTTAGCTGTGTAATGGTACAAACAGATTACGCCACAGGTTACAGCTTTCTTTTTATATTTAACTTCCAGCAGCTTGATGGTTTCCTTCCATCAGATGGTGGACAAAAAAGAATAAATCAAGAAAAAGTCTGAGGGCCCGCCTCATAGTAACAGGCTTTTTGTTTTAGCATTGTCTACTGTTCAGACTCTTTTTTTACAACTTGAGTTCAAACTATAAACGCCCACACCTGCAGGGGCGGAATTGAGCTCCAAACTCACTTGCCCGCCCCCCTTTAGTGCTCCAGTGCCCAGTTTAAGGACTCGTTTGGACTGTTACTGTGGGTAACTTTAGGTGTTTAGTCCCTCTTTAATCCCCATCATGATAAACAGTTAACTAACCCACTTAATGTTCTTTGTTCATTCAGCAAATGTTATATTCTATAATCAGTTATTAGTTCTGATTAGTTTGGAGGGCAAAAAATATAGAACTGAAGATGAAGCAATTAGTTATCACTCAACATTTTATTACTACAAAATAATCATTTTACAAATGGTACTTAAAAACATTGGATGCATCATGCACATCTCAGTCTTCTTCCACGTGTCTTGGCTATATGGTGACAGAAAAAAAAGTAAAGTTGGTTCTTTCCTTCAGAGTAAATCCATGCTCTCAATGACACTTACCTTGGACTTGCCACAGTTAAGAAGCTTGTTTCCTTTGGAAGATAAAGTTCCGTTAATACAATCTTAATGCTATGTAGCAAATAATTAAATAGTAAAAGAAACGTAGCCTTGTAACAATACAGATTTTTAGAAACAATAATATTGCAAAGTTTTACATATCTTGGTTACCTGCCAGCAAAATGATGGAAAGAAATACTACAACTCCAGCAAACGCCAGACCTCCGACTCGCAGAGTATAATAGTCTACAATAACAAGCATGAGAGTGTTAGTTCTTTGTACTAACACATCCTTTTTATATTATTTACTCGAGCTGTCTTCATGACATCATATAACCATTTAGGAGTCTGAATGAACACATGTCACTTTGAAACAAGCATTCATTAATTAGTTCCTTACCATACACAAAGTCTGCATCAAGGTCAATATCTGCACCTGTGAAGGCAAAAACACGGTTCAACACTTATTGAACATGATGATTACTGTGATAGTTTCTTCATCATCAGTCCAGCTTACCTTGAGGAGAAGACATGTTGCTCTGTTCACTGGAGATGTTTTGGCTGTAGAACAAAAAGAAAGTTAAGAGTACATTTTACTTTTAGTTGCTAATGTTATACTTTTTTATTTAGCTAAGTAAAAAGTAAGTTTGGTGCATTATTTGAGGTGGAAAGTTGAAACTTTGGAGTAAAGATTTAAAGTAGAGTTTTTACTTTTACAGCTTAAACACATTACAACAAGAGGCACAAATGAACCACGTGGAGAAGTGGCACTATTAGTAAAAGCCTGGGCGGTGATAGTAGATTTAAGCTACTTTGAGCAGCATCGTATGCATGTTTTATCGTGATTAAATTGTATTTATATTTCTGTATTATTAGGTTGAACACTCAATAGTGATCGTTGCAGTAAATGTACAATTTTCAATATCTTGTGAGCACTGGCCATATACAGACAGTTACTCATTAATGATACAACGCCAGTACTTATTAACCTTGGACCTTGAACACTCTAGAGGTTAAATGTAAGACACAGTATTTCCTCAAAGAAAACATGTAGGCTTTACAGGTTTTTAATGAAGAAAAACATATGGACAACAATGTTCTCTATCACTATGATTTAATAGCGATGGGACGCTAACGAAAGGTGGATTTACCCGGTCAGTGCAAGATGCCAGGGATCTTTTGGTTTTACTGTTTTAGTGGCTACTGTATATACATTTAAACACCTTTTAAATCCAAAACAGAGCTGTTTATAACAACATACATATGTATAAGCAATTTTGGGTCTATTTTTTCCACAAAGGATAACTAACAAATGCAACAAAGCACAACTACGCCAATTGCAATTTGAGCAACAGTCAAATCATATATTACAATTCAAATAGCAGAAAATGTAATAGTTTGAACTCACGTGCTCCCCTGAATGCTCTGGCGTCTTGTAAGTGTGGCTTTGTGAATGTGGTAGGTCTGAGTGTGCCCTGGATCCACCCTCCCTCTCAGCTCAGTGTCTTCAATCCCTGTTGTTCTCTACCAACCCTTCTGGTTACAGATTTACAGTGTTGTGAGATTCCTTCAAGAGTCAGCATGTTCACCTTTGGAGCGCCTAAGTCTTTTGACCTTGCTTAATGTCCTTCAGTTTTTAATACAGATTTACCAATTTGCCCAAACATTACTTGTAGCACAAGAAAAGTCCGTTTTTCTAGTTGGAAAGAAAAACACCCACAATATTGTAATGTTAATACTCAATGACAAAAACTTTGATTCACATGTTTAAACTTTATTTATGTCAAAAGCAAAATTTCTGGTACATTTTTACAAACAAGACAAAATCTGCTGAACTGGAGATTTACAGTTACTCTAAAAAAAAAAAAATTACATACATTTTAATTTGGCTTTAACTCTGGCACAGTTGTCCTATTTTCATATACATCAACATAATAATAATGGCATTTGATGTTTTGCTTTTTAAATAGGCCTACAAAAAATGTGACTAAGAGAATGACAGATTTGTGTCTGAGTGCTTGGAATGCTAATTATAGTGTGTTTTGGTCTAGTTAATCCTGTGATGGGGCAGTGCTGCTGTGGTGAAAGGACGGCAGTGAAACAGCTCTTTATATTTGAGTAATACTGGGATGATAAATCATTCATGTGCTTTGTCAGAGCAGTGGCAGTACAGATTGTCTTATACGAGGCTCTCTGAAATGTATTGACAGGCACAAAAACAAAACAAAACCGTATTTCTGCAATGTGATATAATAATAGAATTATCAGTTTTTTTCTGGCCTAGTGGAACCCAATTTATTCCCAATCTTGTACCACCTCTTTTGGAATAGTGTGTTATAAAGTGACTAAAGTTTAGCTGATGAAAATCCTGTTGTGTTAAAGAACCTGTTGTGTTAAAGAACCTGTTGTGTTAAAGGACCTGTTGTGTTAAAGGACCTGTTGTGTTAAAGGACCTGTTGTGTTAAAGGACCTGTTGTGTTAAAGGACCTGTTGTGTTCTTTCTGGTCAAGTTCGGTCAGAATCAAATGTAAAAAAAGAAAAAAACAAAAGCATTACATTACATTATTCTAAAAAATCCACCAATGCTTGATGTAAACATTCAAAACGACCACAGAGAGGCATTAGCTAAAACAATACAAAAATAAAAAATATGCTGGGACATTGGTAAATACATTTATCACATTATAATGTCAGAATACTTTTGAAAGAATACTAGGTTATGTAACTTTTCTGGAGGGGGTCTGCCACCTGCAAGACTTCATGAACACACTATTCCTTTGCTTGGCATCAAACTTATTTTTTTCGTATTTAGTCAGTTTCAGTTGTATATCACCGATGAAAAAAGCTTGGAAAACGTGGTCGCCTGTCCACAGATCTGAGCAGTAAGTTACATGTTTGTCTTGTCTCTATGGAGAAAGAAAAGTTTATTGTCATGCAGTGGAACATTTCAGGCAAAGCAATCACATCTCCAAGGAGACAAGCAGGAGGGGGACTTTCCACCAGAAAAGGTTACTCAGTACACCTTTAAGTAAGAATCTTAAAATCTCCATTTCTTTAACAATCATCCCCTTAATTATAAGGTCTGATCTGTGCGCGATATTGAAGTTTAAAGTTTGGACCACTTTATATTGATATTGATATATTTATTTGATACATGGGAATAAAGGTCACCCTCAGGGGCGTCTAAATTGTGAAAAATATATTCGTTAGAAACTTCATAAGTGGGTGTTCTGGGAAGTGATCATTTGCAGATAGCACCTTATAATTTTGAAAATGCAATTTGCATTTGGAAATATACATTTCTATTTACAAAAAAACATGCCCAAACAAGAACTTATAAGTTTACCACTAGAACATATTTATAGAACAATTTTATTTCATTTTATTTTATTTTATACTATACATTTCAAAGTAAAATGTGTAATATTTTGACAATATTTAACTTGTACATTTTTAATTAATTAGCATTACCTGTATGATATAAAAATGTTGCAAGTGAATATGCTGAGACATTTAATGTCAGGATTGTTATTAGTATCTGAATCAGTTATTAGATCTATTTTTTCTCTTGGTTGGTGTCCGTCTGTATCACCGGACGACACAGTGTCACCTCTTGAGACTTCGGCGCTTTTTGCTTGTCTTTTTCATTCCCATAACATTTATATTTTGTTTAAGATTAAATAAAATGTAATAACAAAGTGTAAAATGGATAAACAAATTCTAGTAACATTACAGCCAAGAAGCTTTAATTCAACAAACTACACAGTGGATTGTTATCCTGATAGCTATGTAGAAATAAACTTCTGATATGTGGTCATAAATGCCCTTTATTTGATATTAATTAGTCATTGCTGTTCTTTTTTGGGCTCCTTAAAATAGTCCTCTTTAGTTAGTTAGCAGGCTAACAGTTAACTGCATTATATTTGTACAAAACATATTGAAAGTACGATTTTCCTTTACTGACATAAATGTAATTAAATTGGGGCAGAAATTTAAATTTTTATTTATCAAAAAACCTTTTGTCTGTAACAGCCCAAAGATTGAACATCAACATTCCAAAGCAGCTGAATGTAGTTGGTCAATTTAAATATATTCAGTGAATGATTCAGGTAAATAGAACATTACAACAGCAAGTGAATCCTCAAAAAATGCATCAAGCTCTATATAATATGGATATAGTGTACAGAAGTAAATCAGGACCAAGAATGTATGAATGCAAAAACTGTCAGATAGAACCCAGTAATTGTAAGGGAACAAATGAGGTGTGATAATTCAATCCGGGTTTCTGTAATCAATGATCCACATTTGAGTACAAGTACAATAACAAATATGTTCATTCTACCTAAAAACATAAAAGGAAGAGTATTGATTATATAACTCTTAAATATAAGTCTATTCAAATCTGTTGGCTATGTGCATATATCGTAACAAGTAACAAGGTTTCAAAATTGGCTTTTAAAGACAGAATGGCATTACAGAAGGCACAGACATGGAGCACTGAGACTGAACAAAACACAAGCTAACGTTTCAGGTTATAAATACAGAACATCTCCAAACATCAGCCTCCATGCTATATTATCACACAAACACAAGTAATCAGGTCTATTGTAGGTGTGAATAATGTCTTGAATGAGTGTGGCAGGTGAACCTGAAGGCAGCTTGCTCTGGAGTGGTTAGTTCTCCTCTTCTGCTTTGGCCGCTGCTGCAGCTGGACAAACAAGGGCGACACCATCACCATGAATCACAGATTAACAGATAAGAATATTGTCAGAAAGGTTTCTTGCTCTATCCATGAGTTTCAATGAAGAAAATATTTTCTTACCCTTGGGGACAATCATGGTTTCCTCCTGTGCCTCCTCATCCCCAGACGCCCTAAAATAACAAGAATGTATGTCGAACGTAAGGCCTATTGTAACATTAACGGCATTTTTAAGCACTGCAAAGCTGTTGAAACTCATCACAACTCATTTAACCAGAGACGTATACTACTTGAACTACCTTGGCTTTTTGTTGGCTCCACAGCGGCACCGTCGACCTGAAAGCATAAGATATTATGATCATCTAAGGCCATAATAATTAGAAGTGGGAAAAGCAAGGCTTCATGAAACAGCAAAGCATTTTTGCCAGCGGTCCGAAACAGTTCGAAATACTTCCCCACAGCGACATCTACTGACAAAGTTTTAGTACAACAACTTCCAAAGCGGTTCAACAAACCACACCCTATTATTTGTGTGTTCTTGATGGGTTTGTGTTTCTAGAACAAATTTAAATAAAAGAAAGTCAATATTTAGCTGTTAATATTTCAATGTTTTATTTATATTTTTTTCTGCTGTGGATGTTTTGATTTTGTTTTTAATATTCTCCTGCTTTTGCAAAGAAGACACCTACACAGACACAAAGAGATTATGCACACTGCACACAGAGCAGCCATCCCCAGAATCTGCATTCTTTGAGAGCAAGCACTTTGATACTTACCATCCTGTTCTATAAAGTATAAGGGGTTCTCAGTTGCAGCAGAGGAACAAATTAATCCTGCAATTATGCAGGATTCACTATCACAAATCACAAATGCTCCTCTCACTTCTCACAAACCCTCAACATGTGACTGATGTGCCAAGGTCTATTTAAGATTTTGTGGAAGCAGACTGAGACAAATGCACTGTACTGTGGTTTGTTGAAAGCACTGTCAACCAAACACCAGTGAAACACCCGTGAAACACCAAGGAAACAACAGTGAAACAACCGTGAAACAACCGTGAAACACCCGGAAAACATCCATAAAACACCAGTGAAACACCCATGAAACACCAGCGAAACACCAGCGAAACACCAGCGAAACAACAGTGAACAACGGTGAAACACCAGTAAAACACCAGCGAAACATCCGTGAAACACCAATGGAACAACAGTGAAACAACAGTGAAACACCAGTGAAACACCGGTGAAACACCTGTCAAACCCCATGAAACACCAGTGAAACACCATTGAAACACCCGTGAAACACCAGAGAAACACCCGTAAAACACCAGTGAAAGACAAGTGAAACACCGGTCAAACACTCTTGAAACACCAGTGAAACACCCGTGAAACACATGTGAAACACCAGTGAAACACCAGTGAAACACCAGTGAAACACCAATGAAACACCTGTGAAACACCCATGAAACACCAGTGAAACACCCGTGAAACACCTGTCAAACACCCTTGAAACACCATTGAAACAACCGTGAAACACCCTTGAAACACCCGTGAAATACCCGTGAAACAACCGTGAAACACCTGTCAAACACCCTTGAAACACCAGTGAAACACCCGTGAAACACATGTGAAACAACCGTGAAACAACCGTGAAACAACCGTGAAACAACCGTGAAACAACCGTGAAACACCAGTGAAACAACCGTGAAACACCTGTCAAACACCCTTGAAAGATCAGTGAAACACCAGTGAAACACCCGTGAAACACCGTGAAAAACCTGTGAAACACCAGTGAAACACCAGTGAAACACCAGTGAAACACAGTGAAACACCGGTGAAACACCAATGAAACACCTGTGAAACACCCGTGAAACACCAGTGAAACACCCGTGAAACACTTCTCAAACACCCTTGAAACACCAGTGAAACACCCATGAAACACCAGTGAAACACCAGTGAAACACCATGAAACACCATTTGAAACACAGTGAAACACAGTGAAAACCAGCGAACCCAGCAAAACACCCGTCAAACACCCTGAAACACCCGTCAAACACCCTGAAACACCAGTGAAACACCAGTGAAAACACACTGAAACACAGTGAAACACCAGTGAAAACAAAGGACAAACAGTGAAAAAGTAAACCAGTGAAACACCAGTGAAACACCAGCGAAACGCAGACAAAACACCGTCAAACACCCTGAAACACCCGTCAAACACCTGAAACACCATTGAAACACCAGTGAAACACCAATGAAACAACAGTGAAACACCCTTGAAACACCCGTCAAACACCCGTCAAACACCAGTGAAAGATCAGTGAAAGATCAGTGAAACACCAGTGAAACACCCGTGAAACACCCGTGAAACATCAGTGAAACACCAGTGAAACACCCGTGAAACACCCGTGAAACACCAGTGAAACACAAGTGAACACACCAGTGACACACACCGTAAAACAACTGTGAAACACCCGTGAAACACCCGTGAAACACCAGTGAAAAACCTGTCAAACACCCTTGAAACACTCGTGAAACACTCGTGAAATACTCGTGAAACACTCGTGAAACAGCAGTGAAACAGCAGTGAAACACCCGTGAAAAACCTGTGAAACACCAGTGAAAACCCAGTGAAACACCAGTGAAACACAATGAAACACCAGTGAAACACCAGTGAAAACCCAGTGAACACACCCGTAAAACAACTGTGAAACACCCGTGAAACACCGTGAACACCAGTGGAAACACCAGTGAAACACCAGTGAAACACCAGTGAAACATCATTGAAACACCAGTAAACACAGTGAAACACCAGTGAAACACCAGTGAACACCAGCGAAACGCCAGCAAAACACCAGCGAAACACCAGCGAAACACCAGTGAAACACAGTGAAACACCTGTGAAACACCTGTGAAACACCTGATGAAACACCTGTGAAACACCAGTGAAACACCAGTGAAAACAGTGAAACACCAGTGAAACACAAGTGAACACCAGTGACACACCCGTAAAACACTGTGAAACACCAGTGAACACTACCTATGAAAACACCATGAAACACCAGTGAAACTCAGTGAAACACTCGTGAAACACCAGTGAAACACCAGTGAAACACCAGTGAAACAGCAGTGAAACACCCGTGAAAGACCAGTGAAACACCAGTGAAACACCAGTGAAACACCAGTGAAACACCAGCTAAACGCCAGCCAAACACCCGTCAAACACCCTGAAACACCCGTCAAACACCCGTCAAACACCAATTAAACAACAGTGAAACACCCTTGAAACACCAGCGAAACACCCGTCAAACACCCGTCAAACACCCGTGAAAGACCAGTGAAACGCCCGTGAAACACCAGTGAAACACCCGTGAAACACCCGTGAAACACCCGTGAAACACCAGTGAAACACCTGCGAAACACCTGCGAAACACCGATGAAACACCCGTGAAACACCCGTGAAAACACCAGTGAAACACCAGTGAAACACCAGTGAAACACCAGTGAAACACAAGTGAAACACCAGTGACACACCCGTAAAACAACTGTGAAACACCCGTGAAACACCCGTGATACACCCGTGAAACACCCGTGAAACACCCGTGATACACCCGTGAAACACCCGTGAAACACCTGTCAAACACCCTTGAAACACCCATGAAACACCAGTGAAACACACTTGAAACACCAGTGAAACACAAGTGAAACACCAGTGACACACCCGTAAAACAACTGTGAAACACCCGTGAAACACCCGTGATACACCCGTGAAACACCCGTGAAGCACCCGTGATACACCCGTGAAACACCCGTGAAAAACCTGTCAAACACCCTTGAAACACCCATGAAACACCAGTGAAACACACTTGAAACACCAGTGAAACACCAGTGAAAAACCAATGAAACAACTGTGAAACACTCGTGAAACACTCGTGAAACACCAGTGAAACACCAGTGAAACAGCAGTGAAACATCAGTGAAACATCAGTGAAACATCAGTGAAACACCAGTAAAACACCAGTGAAACACCAGTGAAACACCAGAGAAACACACTTGAAAGACCAGTGAAACACCAGTGAAACACCAGTGAAACACCAGCGAAACGCCAGCAAAACACCCGTCAAACACCCGTCAAACACCCTGAAACACCCGTCAAACACCCGTCAAACACCCGTGAAAGATCAGTGAAACGCCCGTGAAACCCAGTGAAACACCCGTGAAACACCCGTGAAACACCCGTGAAACACACCGTGAAACACCGTGAAACACCAGTGAAACACCTGCGAAACACGATGAAACACCCGTGAAACACCCGTGAAACCCAGTGAAACACCAGTGAAACACCAGTGAAACACAAGTGAAACACCAGTGACAACCCGTAAAACAACTGTGAAACCCGTGAAACACCCGTGAACACCCGTGAAACACCCGTGAAACACCCGTGAAACACCACCCGTGATACCGTGAAACACCCGTGAAACACTGTCAAAACACACTTGAAAAACCAGTGAAACACCAGTGAAACACCAGTGAAACACCAGTGAAAACACCCGTGAAACCACCCGTGATAACACCCGTGAAACACCCATGAAACACCAGTGAAACACACTTGAAACATCAGTGAAACACCAGTGAAACACCAGTGAAACACCAGTGAAAAACCAATGAAACAACTGTGAAACACTCGTGAAACACTCGTGAAACACTCGTGAAACACAGTGAAACACGCAGTGAAACAGCAGTGAAACATCAGTGAAAACATCAAGTGAAACACCAGTAAAACACCAGTGAAACACCAGTGAAAAACCAGAGAAACACACTTGAAAAGACCAGTGAAACACCAGTGAAACACCAGTGAAACACCAGTGAAACACCAGCGAAACGCCAGCAAAACACCCGTCAAACACCCTGAAACACTCGTCAAACACCCTGAAACACCAATGAAACAACAGTGAAACACCCTTGAAACACCAGCGAAACACCAGTGAAACACCAGTGAAACACAAGTGAAACACCAGTGACACACCCGTAAAACAACTGTGAAACACCCGTGATACACCGTGAACACACCCGTGAAACACCCGTGATACACCCGTGAAACACCTGTCAAACCCTTGAAACACCCTTGAACACCATGAAACACCAGTGAAACACACTTGAAACACCAGTGAAACCACCAGTGAAACACCAGTGAAACACCAATGAAACAACGTGAAACACTCGTGAAACACTCGTGAAACACCAGTGAAACATCAGTGAAACATCAGTGAAACACCAGTAAAACACCTGTCAAACACCCGTGAAAGATCAGTGAAACACCAGTGAAACACCAGTGAAACACCAGTGAAAAACCAATGAAACAACCGTGAAACACTCGTGAAACACTCGTGAAACACCAGTGAAACACCAGTGAAACAGCAGTGAAACATCAGTGAAACACCAGTGAAACCAGTGAAACACCTGTGAAACACCTGTGAAACACCTGTGAAACACCAGTGAAACACCCGTGAAACACCCGTGAAACACCCGTGAAACACAAGTGAAACACCAGTGACACACCAGTGAAACAACAGTGAAACACTAATGAAAAACAGTGAAACAGTGAAACCGTGAAACACAGTGAAACAACAGTGAAACACAATGAAACACAGTGAAACACTAATGAAACAACAGTGAAACCACCCTTTAAACACCAGTGAACACCATTAAAACACCAGTGAAACACCAGTGAGACACCTGTCAAACCCCCTGAAACACCAGTCAAACATCAGTCAAACACCGTGAAACACCGTGAAACACCCGTGAAACACCCGTGAAACACCCGTGAAACACCGTGAAACACCCGTGAAACACCCGTGAAACACCCGTGAAACACCAGTAAAACAATCGTGAAACACCTGTCAAACCCATGAAACACCAGTAAAACAACCGTGAAACACCAGTGAAACAACAGTGAAACAACAGTGAAACACAGTGAAACACTAATGAAACAACAGTGAAACACTAATGAAACAACAGTGAAACACCCTTTAAACACCAGTGAAACACCATTAAAAACACCAGTGAGACACCTGTCAAACCCCCTGAAACACTAGTCAAACACCCGTGAAACACCCGTGAAACACCCGTGAAACACCCGTGAAACACCCGTGAAACACCGTGAAACACCGTGAAACACCAGTAAAACAATCGTGAAACACCTGTCAAACCCAACACCAGTGAAACACCAGTGAAACACCAGTGAAACACCAGTGAAAAACCAATGAAACAACTGTGAAACACTCGTGAAACACTCGTGAAACAGCAGTGAAACACCAGTGAAACACCAGTGAAACACACTTGAAAGACCAGTGAAACACCAGTGAAACACCAGTGAAACACCAGCGAAACGCCAGCAAAACACCGTCAAACACCCTGAAACACTCGTCAAACACCCTGAAACACCAATGAAACAACAGTGAAACACCCTTGAAACACCAGCGAAACACCAGTGAAACACCAGTGAAACACAAGTGAAACACCAGTGACACACCCGTAAAACAACTGTGAAACACCCGTGATACACCCGTGAAACACCCGTGAAACACCCGTGATACACCCGTGAAACACCTGTCAAACACCCTTGAAACACCCATGAAACACCAGTGAAACACACTTGAAACACCAGTGAAACACCAGTGAAACACCCGTGAAACACCAGTGAAACACAATGAAACAACCGTGAAACACTCGTGAAACACTCGTGAAACACCAGTGAAACAGCAGTGAAACATCAGTGAAACATCAGTGAAACACCAGTAAAACACCCGTCAAACACCCGTGAAAGATCAGTGAAACACCAGTGAAACACCAGTGAAACACCAGTGAAACACCAATGAAACAACCGTGAAACACTCGTGAAACACTCGTGAAACACCAGTGAAACAGCAGTGAAACAGCAGTGAAACAGCAGTGAAACACCAGTGAAACACCAGTGAAACACCAGTGAAACACCAGTGAAACACCAGTGAAACACCTGTGAAACACCTGTGAAACACAGTGAAACAACACCGTGAAACACCCGTGAAACACCCCGTGAAACACAAGTGAAACACCAGTGACACACCAGTGACACAACAGTGAAACACTAATGAAACACAGTGAAACACCCGTGAAACACCAGTGAAACAACAGTGAAACACTAATGAAACAACAGTGAAACACTAATGAAACAACAGTGAAACACCCTTTAAACACCAGTGAAACACCATTAAAACACCAGTGAAACACCAGTGAGACACCTGTCAAACCCCTGAAACACCAGTCAAACACCGTGAAAACACCCGTGAAACACCCGTGAAACACCCGTGAAACACCCGTGAAACACCCGTGAAACACGTGCCCGTGAAACACCTGTCAAACCCCATGAAAACACCAGTAAAACAACGTGAAACACAGTGAAACAACAGTGAAACAACAGTGAAACAACAGTGAAACAACAGTGAAACACTAATGAAACAACAGTGAAACACTAATGAAACAACAGTGAAACACCCTTTAAACACCAGTGAAACACCATTAAAACACCAGTGAAACACCAGTGAGACACCTGTCAAACCCCCTGAAACACTAGTCAAACACCCGTGAAACACCCGTGAAACACCCGTGAAACACCCGTGAAACACCAGTAAAACAATCGTGAAACACCTGTCAAACCCCATGAAACACCAGTGAAACAACCGTGAAACACCTGTCAAACACCATTGAAACATCAGTGAAACACCAGTGAAACACGTGTCAAACCCCCTGAAACACCAGTCAAACACCATTGAAACACCCGTGCAACACACTTGAAAGACCAGTCAAACCCCCGTCAAACCCCCGCCAAGGCCATCACTGTCAAAAAAGCAGTGTAGAAAAGATTATAGCTTACTGAGTATTAGAAGTATTCCCAGTGTGAACAGCACCACAGCCAGTGCCAGCCCCCCGATCCTCAGGGTCTCATAGTCTACAGAGGACAACACAAGTCAGGAGTCAGAACACAGTGAACACATGCTCCACAATAGAGCACAATCAGCTGCATAGTGTAGGAGCAGAATTATTTATGATTGAATTACTTACCATAGATAAACGGATCTTCAACTTTCTTCTCCTGTCTCTCTGAAATTTTAAATCATGTAAAAAGCATGAACATAACACGTCTAGGCTAAATCCAATGTATGCACCTGTGATGTTCGTGGTCACTATGAGAGATACACATGCACTGACATTTACAGGAAAGGTTGTGCAGTAACAACACAGAATAATAGAGTGAACTGTTTGGTTTTAGTACAAGATGCATCACAAACAACAAACATTAACCACAAGAGAAACTCAACACTCACCTTGGACACTGGAGTCTGTGGTGGCTAAGAGGCAAAAAGGACATAGTTATTTCACTGTATCATGTAAACATTATGTATGGATAACTGCAGCTTTCTAAGTTTGTAAGTGAGATGCATTTTGTGTGGTGGCCATGTTGTTCACTACACTGTTCACTACACTGCCCCCTCGTGGACTGATGCCTTACAATGGCTGGGACATGTTTTGTGAGTAGAGGAATACTACTCACCAAATACAAACACGAAGAGCGAAGACAGAAAAAGCAAATTCATCTCCATGGCAACTGTTAAAAAGACAGCAAATAAAAATAGTTAGAGACCTTCGGCAAAGTCTTCTAATCTTTCTAGAATATTATAAAGCCATTTGTCTGCACAGAAAAGACAGTCCACAGGGAGCAGTCTTCATCTTTCATAACGATGTGTGTTCCCCGCCTGCACGCATGTTCCCCTTTTCTTGACAGAGATTACTCCCTCCCAACGGACGTCTCACAACCTTGGCCCATTTTCATGTAGGCAGATTGAGCACAGCGTAAACCAACTGGGTTTCCAAATAAAGATGGGATTTTAGGCATGCGTTCAGGAAAAGCATTGTACACATTTTGCAGGTTTCGGATTTCAAAGTTCACGCATAAATCTTCAAACAGGATGCGTTCACGTTGTAGAAAGGAACATATCACAAACGATGACCCTATGTGACTATAGACATACATCTCATTGTATTAAAACAATATTCACTTTAGCAGCCTAAATATTATTGGCTGATGGAATGTTGTGACTCTATCATGATTGGGATTGGCTCCACAAACCTCATATTAATCTCATGTCTTAAAGCCCTTACAATTACGCCTTTGCAGTTGAATAATGGCACCACTTTCTGAAGCAATATTGTCGCTTTTGTTTATTTATGTAAACCAAAAAGACATTGAACTTTGTGCCAGTTTTTTATTTCATGTGGCAGGCCCATATAGGTTCAATATTGAGCTGGAGGTCAAGTCAGAATTCTGGCACAAACTTCTCTGTGAGCATAAATGAACGGAAGTTGAAAGGACTTTAAACATATGACAAGTTTGTGGAGGCCATCCCAAACAAAACAAGTATATGGTTTAACATTTGTGGATCAGAAGTTTGGATATTTCTTTCAAAAACAGTTAATCTCTCACAGATTTACAAAGACCCTTGCCCGCCAAGTGAGATTATGACATCATGAAATTCCGTAAATTTTGCAGGGTTTAAAGTCTCAAATGTGGTTGTGCCTTTTGCACATGATAAGGATAAATACTGTTTTTTCGTATTAAAAACATTTGTAACGAGTCCAATACTGATATTAGTGAAATTACTTTTTTTTTTTATCAATCATTTTTTCTAAAGGTAAACTGGTATTATACCTTCACTCACACCTGCAGTGTAGATGATCTGAAATAATATAATAACTTTTCTAGTTCTTCTTCCACAATAAATGTAAATCTGAAGAAAATCAGCAGATATTTTGTGCTCACTGCATCACGGCACTAAATGCACTCTGTTCATCCATTTATGGTTTGCAGAGATGGAGCGTACATGAGAGCATTAATCTGATCTGCTGCTCATCCACCTCCATCCGTTTGAGGGATACAGAACATAGACCTCATAATGAACCATAATGAGATGGAAGAGGAGGAGACTGGAGCCATGTACAATGGAAATACAACTTTAGGAGGGGCCTGACCAATCAAAATGATGTTTTATTTTTGAATCCTTTGGGATTTGTTTTAATCCTTCTTTCTGAATCCTTTAAGTGCATCTCGGTTTGAAGGGACAATGGGTCCCTTGTCTGTTGCAAATGGTCTATTATAGGTTAAGCATATTGTGCTGCATTTTAATTGGATGAAAAGTGCTATAAAGAGAAAGATTGTTTGATAGATTAATTAATTAGATATTTTCTGTCTCTTCAAGTTTATTTTCAGACCATCTCAAATTGTTTAAACTCCTCCTGTTCTTTTCCAAAAGATCATCTACAAATATTATAGCGACCTACAGATGACCTCCAAACGTTGCCATCGTGACAGGAATGCAGGACATAAGGTTTTCACCCTGGTACCTACCCCCCTACATTTGGGGAGATGTATGATGTATGATGAAGTGGGAGGACATGAATACTACAGTACTTGCACTACAACATCATCGTCTTGGGGGATCCATCCATACTGGCATTAGCACAGTCTAACAGAATACAATAAAAAGCCACACAAAGAAGTGTTGACTACAAGTTCCAAAGTGCATAATAGATAGAAGAATTTACAACATTGGTCTTAATATTGTACCTTTATCTCCTTCACAAGTCTGAAAGTAATACTTTGAGAGCTTGTCTGTCATATTTACAAAAAATATAAGAAACACTGCTTTTCACGCCAATGATGGTCACAGGACATAACACCTTAAGTTTACTGCAAATCTTGCCTAGACTTGATAATGAATTATTTTTCTATATACAGTACTATATGAATCAAGACAATGCTCCAGAACAAGTGATATAGACCTGTAAGGGTCTTATGTTAGTGGGCCAGTGTGGCGCACATCTTTATTTGGATTGATGACAGTTGTGAAAGGCTATACAGGTCTATGCTTCACTATTCACAACCAGCCAAATATTAAGATCACAGGGTTAGATTTCTTGATATCTATTTCTAAATATGAAGGGCATGGAAAGGGCATGAGTGAGACTGGCCAATGAGTGGCGGCTACTGAGAAATACTAGAAAGGATGTTTTTGCCAAAAAGCAAAGAGGATAGAGCAGTGCAAGGTGAGCAGACAGACACACTGGAGGCAATGATGAGACAGTAAGCACACAGTGGGACAAATTTGCCAATTAAACAAGGCGTCTGGAAAAGGGAAAGAGGATGCCCTCACCTGTCCATGTCACACAATAGCCTTTCAATAGCATGTCATATTGTACTAGAAAAATAAGCTATGCCACGCCAAGGGATAAATATACTATCGTGGTTAATAAACATGACACGTATAGGTTACAAAGTGCATCGTTATAGTACACCTATTTCCATAGTAACGCGTGACCAATGACAGCTCGTGGAGGAGAGCTGGAAGCACGAGCACGAACCAAGGGCTGTGGCGCCTCTCGAAAGTCGGTCAGGATTAGCAGAAAGAAAAGAGAAGCAAAAGCAGCGCTTTCCACTTCTAATCAGCTCGCATTCAAACAAGTAAACACGTCAGACAAAAGTCAATCGTGGATGACTATGCAATGTCGTGCACGGGGCTCACGCTTTTTCTAAATGTCACTTGATCGCAACAATTGATTTTGTATTATAAATGCATGGCGTCTATATTGGGTTACAACCTGTAGCCTAAACATATGTCAGGCATTGACGCAAATTGTTTCTTGACGCATAAACAGGATGACATCATACGCCTACAATCTGTTTGGTGTCTATTTGTGAAAAGATATTAGAGCTCGAAACAACATGTTTGTATTCCATGCGCAGTACCGCGTTTAGGTTACTTTTTAGTGTCCGACACGCCCTCAGCAACTGTAGCCTCTGAGATAAATAACAGGCTAAACTGTAAAAGAATAAAGACTACAACGTGAATATGGTCTGCAACAGTTAGACATATGCCCCACTAATGGCCAGTACAATACAGCAACACGTTCGGAGAACGGTGTATATTTAAGGCTATGGCTGTGCGACTTAATCCACTTACCTCTTGTTTTTGTTTTAGTAGGCTACAAAAAGATGTTCAAACACAACAGAAAACTATTAGCACGCGTTTTTTTCCAAAAGGTTGTTGCAATATTTGTTCATCTGTTAACATATGCACGTTGCCCACGTTAAAAACAGCAGCTCCAGCTCATAACGGCGCTCCCGGAGTGAATGTTCCGCGGCTGAAGCGGTGGAGCACTCTGTCTGTGACGCGCGTACGCAGTGGAGCTGCTTGTGTCCGTGATGACCGTCAGGAGCGCGCTAATTTACATAGGACCCCCAAGAACCCACACATTTATTACACGGATATGTGTGTTTCCTCTTAGAGTTACAAGTAAAAATAGGGATAGTCAGAGTTTTAAGTATTTAATCAACTATAAAATGTTAAGATGATTTCCAACTAGATATTATTTTGTGTTGAGTAGAGCCTTTGAGAGCCCCAGTGCAGTGCTTCTGAAGCTCTCGAGGGGTCCCTGACTCCATTTCGATAACTATTGAAGACAAGAATGTGTGTTAATGAACATACATATTATACATTCTGCAAACACGCCAGATTGTCGCCAATGCAATGGGCTAATTAATATCTGTTGTCCTGCATTTAGTCTCACAACACAGTCATTCATACACCACCTGAACACTGGAGGCAAGGTGGGTGAAGTGTCTTGCACAAGGACACGACAGCAGTGTGCACTACCGCTCCCCTGTGGCACCTGTCATTCCAGCAGTCTCCCATCCAAGTACTAACCAGACCAGGCCAGATTGGGCATTGACAAGAGAGCATTACGTTTATGTGATCAGTTTATTGACTTCTATGATTATATGCACGTAACAAAAGTGCACATAAACAGAAAATATATACATTTACAAGACCTTTAAGAAACTATTCACTGTATAAAAAGTTTAGGAAAAATTCACCAAAATTAGGACGTACATGGTCTGCCCAAATAAAAAGTAATCGGAGATTAAAAAAAAATCACCACCTTTAGCTTTGATATCAACTCACTCTGCGGTCTTGTTTCAATAAGCTTCTGCAATGTCAAAAGATTAATTTCATTCCAGTGTTGCATTCTTTTTTCATCAAGCTCTTGTATTGATGATGTGAGAGAGTGACCACTGCACAAAGCCTTCTCCAGCTCGTCCCAAACACTCCCACTGGGGTTCAGATCTGTAGTAGATTCGTTTCTGCTTCTCCTTAGATGTTTTCTCTGCTCGATGCCAATGATTTGACCATTCTCAAACACGCTGACATCTTTTCCATGATTTTAAATACAGTGTTGCAACAGTTATCCAGCAGGAGGCTTGTACCTACAGTATATGCGTAGTTAAATCCAAGTGTTTTTTTTGCACATGCAGTGTATTTAGTGACTGATCCAAGGTCACATCCCTTTATTTCACTGTGTCCCTTTTAATGTAAAATTGAAGTAGTAGTTTGGATATTGGGCTCAATAAAACAGAATAGATTAATTCTGCCATATTTAAAGCCAGCTTTAAATGATTCAATCAGAATTTAGTAAGGCAGAATCAGCTGTATTATATACAATCACATGTAAAAATTGAATTCAGTGCCTTGACAAAAATTTACACAATCAAAGTAACCCAATTATATAGATAAAACATAATAAAAGAAAACTGAAGGTCATGTTATCTGATTTGATAAAATAAACATTTTCCTATAAGAGGTACAGTATGTGCAGTTCCCACATATTCATTTGAGGTTTTTTGTGCAGAGCCACATGTCTCATGACATTTCTTGCTGTAATTCAAAAAGACACATTATTACATAGTGAAAATCAAAAACTCATGTGTTATATTTTAATGACAAGAGCATCTGGCTCATACCATCATTTTGCTGTAGATCCACGGAAGAACACTGGTCACTCTAGTGTAGACACCAGGTCTATGCCTTTCACCACAACCTGATCCCCAACTTGTAATTCCGGCCAAGGTCCAAAGCCCATTATGATCACATACCAAAGGTCCACCACTGTCACCCTGAAAAAAACAACACCTTTACTACCTACTACTAACTTTACCTGAAGAGTCATCTCTACATGTGGTGCAGCCTAAGGTCATTTTGGCTGCTCACCTGACAGGAGTCTTTGCCCCCGCCCATATGTCCAGCACACAGCATGTTCTTAGTGACACTTCCAGCATAGGATTTAGGGGTGTTGCACACATCAGTGTCAATGATCTTCACATTCACATCCCGTAGTCTATTTGAGGCAGAATCTGTTAAGGACACATACATGTTCTTATAAAACATGTGTATGCTTTCTAAAACTGTAAATTAGTTATACTTTTTTCATCAGACATACTTGATTGTGCATCAGTAGTAGTGCCAAATCCTGAGGTAAAACAGTCAGTTCCAGGGCTCCAATGTTGATCGGAGGAGGGCAGACAGGCCGGATGAACTTTGTCTGCAAGTTTTAAAGGACGCAAGCCACATTAACACTTTCATAAGGATATATAGCTAATAGCAAGTACATCTGTTTTGTTAGTAGGGCGGATGAAGCTGACCATTGAAGTCCACGGGTGTTGCGAGTTTGAGCAGAGCAACGTCCTGATCGTTGGTGGAGCTGTCATAATTCTCACTGAGTATAATACTCGTCACTTGATATGGCTGTGGAAGAGCATTCAGAGACACCACTCCACCGTAGACTTTCCAATTGCTTGCAACTAGACTCGAATTTTCAGTTCTGAAATATGTTAGAAAATGTTCATGTAATGATATATTATAATTACTCATATTAAATGTATTTTTACCTTGGGAAACAATGGGCAGCGGTCAGCACGAAATTCGGAGAAATCAGAACTCCTCCACAAACATGTGAGCCCTGATAATGCAGTGTGACTTGCCAGGGCCACTCGCCTATTTCAGACGGTTTTCCGCCAATGATTCGTGAAATGGACTCCTGCCGACCACACTCTAAAAACAGACACAAATATCAAAGAATCATATATTTTATAAGGATGTGGAATCTGACAGTGCGAGCAGACTGAGTGTTCTTACCTATACACTGCAGGGAGACGATCTGTTGTTGGTCAGGACACGAGGAACTAGTGACGGAAATGGCATAATTCAAAAAAATATTCACAGTATTAGTATAAACTGAAAAAGATTTTTTTTTAAACACATACGTGACACTGGCCAATCCCTGGATATATTGATTGGAGTCCTGTGTGGTCATTGTAAGTGCCTTCGGCGTGTATGCTGATAGTACTCTGGTCTCATAAGAGCTGAAAGAAAAACAAAACTTGATAAGGCTTTGCCACTTGTAAGATAGATTGCACACAAGTGTGTAATAAATGAATATACAGCAAGTGAAATAGACCTTTACCTTGCAAAACCTAGCTGGGCACATGTCTGATCAGAATACAGTTTGTTCCAGTTACTGTAGCACACAGGTAAGAAACGGCCATCTTCTGCT
This sequence comes from Chaenogobius annularis, assembly GCA_015082035.1. NCBI lineage: Eukaryota > Metazoa > Chordata > Actinopteri > Gobiiformes > Gobiidae > Chaenogobius > Chaenogobius annularis. The sequence continues at coordinate 1,042,712 of BJKM01000019.1, read as the reverse complement.
GTTCTGACCTGAAGACTGTTGCCAGGGCCAAATTTGACTGAAAACATAAATTAAGCTGTGTTATGGGTAGTATGGGCAATCTTGAATTTATGAATTCACTTATTTTATAAGCACAAATACATTTTTTCACTTACTACATAATGATTCATCAGTGCCAAAAACACAGTCCTTTATGCCATCACAGTGGATAGTGGTGTTGGGGCAAGTGTCATGCTTTTGAATAGTGACTGAATCATCATGTGTGTTAGAATAAGCCGAGTTGTTGCCTTCTTTTTGGTAGTATATGGATGCTATCCTGGTTCCATACCGCACTAAGTGGCAAAGAGTTATTGTTAAAACAAAAATTTAAGGTATCATAACAAAGAGAAACGAGAAGCAAACTAAAACTGTGTGTACAGTTACAGAACACATTGGAGAAATCTAGTGGTAACGTTAGTGTAGAACTGTTGCATTTTAAGGTGTTAATCAAGATTTCAGAAACACAATCCAACAACTGAAATAATTTCAAATAAACTGTTCAGAGCACAGGAAAAACTAGCTTTAACGTTTAAACAACAGTTTGCATATCATTTCTGTGTTTGAACTGAATGTACCTCCAAGCCATATGGCCAGTGCCAGGAGACCGAGCACAAGAAGGACTCCCCCCGTTCCTCCATAACACTGTGCAGTGTGCCTAGAACAACGACTTTTTCTTTTGTGAGCTAAACAGAGAAATCACATTATTATTATTATTCTTATTATCATTGAAATGTATGGGTGTCTTTCATAAGAAACGGTACTTACGTAATCGTTGAGTAACCTGAGGCACGACCACAACAGGTGGATACTTCGGGATGTAGCGGGGTGTAGAGGGAGGTGTCAGGCCATACACTAAATCCTCATGGCCTTTGGGGGGGAGCTGGGGATATATGGATCCAGAGTAGTAAGGAGGAGGGGGCTCATTCTGAAAGACAAAAGTGGTAAATACAAAAAGGAATTTATCAAAATAGAACACTTTCTTGTTCAGGAACTATTGTGTTCCTCTTGGAAACAAGACAAAGGCAAATAAAGTAACCACAACAATTCATTATATTATGTGATTTATTAATGGCTGTTTCTGGCTAGTATTTACAAGAGTTTGGTTAATTTTCCCAGGTTTGCCAGGAACAGACTTGCGGAAATTTGTCCCATTTTACCAGAAGGTCTGAAAACTTCCTTATTTACAATTGTGAGCAAACATTGTTAAAAAGATTAACTAGGATTATGTGGTATGTTTAAACTCTTTTGATCACATTGTAAACTACTTAACTCATACCAATCATTTCTAAATTTGTTGCTGAGAAGTTATGCGCGCAAACTGGTTTGGGGTAATTAAGTTCTGAAGAAAGTCTCTCATAGCACTAGACATTTTGTTCTCAGGTCAATTTGTATTTATTAGTTACCTCCACATTGAGCCACATGAAAGCTGAATATTTTCTACTGTGAATGTTGTCAATTGTAAAGCAATATGCAGAATTCATACATTACTTTTTTATCAGTGTTAAGTGTTCTGGGTAATATCATTTTTTAACAGTCACTGACACATGACACTTTTGACCCTTTTATGAATAAGGAAAAAGTGAAGAGAAAATCCTTTGTCCGAAACAAAAGACATTTATCTGTTGGGATGACACAAAAAAGTCATAAGATTTCTGTTCTTTCAGACTAAGCCCATAGGCGCCCTCCGCCCTCTTCGCTGCAGTTAAAATAGGTATAGTCGATCATATTTCCCTGTAGAATGCACTTGGATTAGTTTTCATAGTCTGCCTGTCAGCCATTATGATGGAAGACTACTGTAAAATTAAGAGGTTATATGACATTCGAGAGGTCAATTGGTATTGTCATATCAAATTAAAGGTAGCATGAAAAAATGCTAAAATATCAGTTTCTACAAATAATTGTAATATTTGGAATAAGATGGCTAACTCAACTTTTCATCACCATATGAAATATAAATGTATAAGATTAAAAGAAACAGGTTCCTTAAGTTACATTTTAATTGATCAAAATTTAAAGCCCGACCATTAAGAACTTAAAAAATAGCAAAATAGCAAAAAATCGACTTACGTCATTACTGGTGATTTTAGTACTTAAAAAACTATCACCCTTATTTTCCCACAGACCTGACTTTTCTGGTAGAGGATGTGCCTCCTGCTTGTCAATCTACAGTACTTCCATGAACATTTTTCCAAAGTTTGGTTTTAACAATCTATCATCTCCATGGAGCAAAGCAGGTTTAATGCTGCTTCAAGATATCAACCAATAAAGTTCAAAACAAGTTTAAAGTTAATGGTATACACATAGGATAAGACTTCAAATATAGGTCAGTAACCATTATGGACTTTACAATAACATAAACTTACGAGGAAGACAAAATGAAAAGCATTTGGAAGGGCAAAAAAATTTATATCTTGGGAGATCTTACCAGGTCATACTTTGCCATTGGACTGTCGCAGCGCTGGCAGAAGAACACGGGAGAGTGGAACAAGGAGCAGCCGCTTTGTATCCAATTTACCTAGGCACAATCAGAAGCTGGGTCATACCGGCACCATATTTGGCACCTCCACACTCTTCTGTCTTCTGCCTTCTGCGCACAGCCGACTCCAGCATCCACAGGTCTTGCCCCCCTCCCCCCTCCAGCTCCATCCTCCTATCCATTCTTCATTCTTCTCCCCACAGTGACGGGTGTGTCCTGTGCACTAGTTTCCCACCTGTCTGACCGGTTCCACTGTAGCCAGTGGACAGTGGAGGTTGGTTTCATCGCACTACAAGGACTCAAATAACACCAGCGGAGCTCCTTGGCGCATGGCCATGACAGACATGTAGACAAACCAGAAAGAGTGATAGAATTCCATTGTTGCTTCATTTGAATTCTAAGGGCAAGTCACCAATACAAACAAATCCTTGAAAACAACATTACCCAATAACCAAATTTCAATCCATTTGGAGGCATAACAGTACTACAATGGGAGTGATTAGATGTGACTACTAAGATTTGTTTTGTATTTCAATCTGTCCGTCCATCTATCTATCTCAGGCCTAATAAAAAAATAAATATTATTATGTGCATTTTAAAATGTTCTAGAATATTTTAATTTACATAAATCAGGGAGAATAAATGTCAAATGTAGTTGATTTGTAATGAGGAACGTTCTACATTTTCTAACGATTATATATGTTCTCACTTTCACATATAACTTCCTGTGTCTGACCTCTCAGACTCCAGTAGAGGGCAATGTTGTTCTTAGTTGAGAATGGCTGAGAAGGGTTTTCTTTGAGGACTTTCCTTCAGATTGCCAAACCACAGATTGAACAGATGTTGGCCTGAAAGACAGAAACCAAAAGTGAGAGAGGATTAGTGATTTGGTCTATTTAGAGGAAGCCAAAACTTTGCAAGGTCATGCCTTAAATGTGACAAGTCAGTAAACCTAAAACCACTTGTGGGATGAACTGTGAGCTGTTGTCCATATTGGGACGACACACATAATCAGCTAATGCAGGGGTGTCAAACTCAAATCCACAGTGGGCCAAAATGTAAAACTTGAACAAAGTCGCGGGCCAGTATTGAACAAATGAAACTTTTAATATTGACCCAAACAAGATTTGCTTTAACATTGAATATGGAACAAGCAACACTTATTACTATACAATATATAATGGGATTTGTAGTAGTAACGATGAATGAATGCGCTGTATAATACCAGCGCGCCAAGCCCTAGTAGTCATTTGGTATAGCCTCTCGGGCCAAATACAATTACACTGCGGGCCAAATTTGGCCCACGGGCCAGAGTTTGACACCTATGATCTAATGGTTCCAAGAAAAAAAATGTGACTGATAATAGCATAAATAGCAAATGATGGCTTTTTCACTCTGACTTTACACAAAAGGTCACTATGATCAATTAAAAATTTTTTTAAAAAGCACTCTTATTTAACACCTAGTTAAGTGTTGAGAGTACCTTATGAGATGTTTAAATGTTTTATTTATGGTTTTATTGAGTGCTTATTGTGAATATAAGTAAAAGGGAAATGCTTACATCCCATCTTCCTTTTTAGAATAATACCAATGGCAAGTTTTCAGACGTCATGAAGCCTGTGTGTGTTGACGATGTGGAAAAAACACAAAAGAGGAAGGAGAGAGTAACACGTCACTGACAGGAAACGTGTCAGGGCAGAGGGGAGGAGATGCAGCAGAGATACAAAGGACAGCTAAATGGGTATATTTTATAATATTCAAAAAGAAAAGGAGATGAGCAGCTCTTAGTGTTGATAGGATAGTTAGAATCAAAGCCTACAAGCAGATTAAGTGCTTTCTTTATGTAACAATGTTCTAACACTGATAGCACTCTAGCACTCAAGGAATAACAAATATGGATTGGAGCGTCAAGACGTCTGTGCTGGTCTTCATGATGGCCTGTGTGGGCTGTGATTCAGGTAGACATTTAGATTTATTTGGTTAATTTTAGTTCTTCTAAAGGAACTCTTTATATAAAAAAATATTACAGTAATATGTTTTTGGCGTGAGGTGTGCAGTAGTGGTGCATCACGCAGACTAAAATACTGAATGCTTGTACATGTAAGGCATAGAGGGGCAGTTGTGCGCTTTTCTATACCAAACTATGACCCTATGTCTTAATTAACAACACAATGTGATTTATTTCTGTGGAATGTCTTACCACAGAAATGTTTTTAGGCCATGGACATAAATTAAGGAAAAAAACATTTTAAACAGGAACAAAACATTTTTCCAGTCCATTGACATGAATTAAAGATATTATTCAACAGAACCATTAATCAAAAACATTTTTCAACAGGACAAGTGTTGCCTGCACCAGAGAATTTGCAAGTGAATATTTCGGATGGAGAGGTGACTGTATACTGGGACAAACCTGCTGAGGCCCCCTTGGATGTGCTGTATAATGTACAGTTTGGACTGTAAGTTTAGACTGTAAATTATTATTATTATTTTTTCATAAACCGCATATTCATTTTCACTGGTGTAATCCATTAGGTACTCTGGAAATTCGACACTGGTCAACAAGTGTACAAATATAACCAGGAGGTTCTGTGACCTAAGTCACCTAATCGAAGATTATTTTACCATCTACAAAGTCCGAGTGCAGATGGAGGCAGGCGGCACCCACTCGGAGTGGAAACACAAGAAAATACTTCCCAATTCAGGTAAGATTCACATAATATTATTATGATGTGAGCAAGTGTTCTGAGTAAAATGGTAAAATAAAATATATGTTTGTTTGTTTACAGGTGACCTGCAGCCCCCGTCTTTCACTATGTGGGCAACTTCAAGCACGCTTACCATCCACATTCACCAAAAGCCTATTTTAAAGAAGCTCTATCTGTTTGGGATAATCTATACTGTCTATCTGGTGGAGAAGGAGCAAAATAAGGTAAACAAAGGTTCACAAAACACAAGATGGCTGACAGACCCAAGCAAATGTAATATTTGTTCTTGTCTTTTCATTATAGACCACAACTGCATATCTCAGAGATGACGACCTTTGGGACAACGAAATGACTAAAGTGTTTAGCTCTTTGCGCTGGGGTAAAGAATACTGTGTCAGTGCAAAAGTGGAGGGAAAGGGAGGAGTGACCAGCAAGATGTCACCTAAACAATGTCTTGTATTACCAGAGAAAGGTGAGAAATACTTTATCCAATCTCATTATGAGAAATTTCCATCATGAGTATGCAATGTAATAGTTCCTTGTTATTTTACAGAATGGATCATAGTTGCAGTTGCATCACTTACTGTTGTGGGTGTTCTGGTCATTGCTGCATTTATTGCCACCTTTATTCTGTGTTATGTAAAATCACCAGTGAAGACACCTGTTGCAATTGTGAGTACAAAGCAAAACTAAAATGTGGCCATTTTGGATGGTTTAAAATGGCGAAACTCAGAAGGAACCATCCATGAATACTAAAAGTCAGACAGTGATACTGATTTTTTGTATGTGTTCTATCTGTTTTTCAGAAATCCCCTGTTAGTGGGTGGCGTCCACTATCCGTTGTAGAGGGAACTATGGAAGTTGTGACAGACAAGGGTTGGTTTCTGTCCAGTGGGGGAACAGAAGTGAACCGTGTTTTCAGAAATCTGCCTAAAACATTTATCCCAGATCAGAAAAGTGGCGAAGAGGACAGGAGGCCAAGCACCGACAGTGGAGTCAGTATTAAGTGCAGCACTGACAATACCGGACAAGAAGACAGTGGTTGTGGCAGCATAGGGGTACAAGACGCCATTTGCCATTACCCCATTCAAGATGAGGGAAGTGATACTCTCAGCACCGGCAAGTCAGACGACAGTGGGGTGGGACTCAGCTGCCACTCAGATGCCTCTTCACTAAACCTAGAAGATCCAGACAGTGGATGTTTGAACAAGTCTGGCAAATATCACAACCAGCGACTGTTAACTATAAACATTCATGACTGTCACAATGACGACATCTTTAAGGAGAAGCGTCAAGAACCACCAATAATCAGCGTGAAGTCAGGCTACAGAACGAACACCTCAATTTGTACCTGTTCAGGAGCCAATCTGTGTATTTGGTGCCGTAATCAAGACAATTACAGAGGACAATACAAAGGACTACATCAAAATGACAACATTGTGGAGTCATACAGACGTTATTCCCCTAAAGATCAAATGGACAGAACAGAAACACATATGACTTTAGTACAAATGGAGGAAACTTTCCCCATGTTGACTTCTCTAGCAGCATTCCCTCTAATGGAAAAGGAGACGGACTTTAACATGAACGATGTGTCAATCTCTCTCCGTGATGTAGAGCTTAACCATCACTCATGAGATATGGAGATGTCATTCATTTTAATCAGTGGTCACTATCTCTATGAGTCAAGACCTATGCTGCTTTTCCAGTGTTAATCATGAAGATTGAGTTAGAACGTGGGGAAGGAAGGAAGCCAAAGTTAGACCACAGAGATGGCGGTTGACTTCACTTTATCTAGCTTCACCTTGTACCTATGAGTTTCTTTACAACTGACGACAAGCACCGGAAGTGAAACTGCCGTGAGACATGCAGGGAAACTGTCTTTGGCTTGAATTTTGACATTTTGATATTTTGACATTTCTATCTGCTTCTCACCCACCGCCTACACGGCCTGAGAATACTTTATAATGTATATAACTATATCTTACATCGTGTCTATGCCTAAATGAGTGAATATTGTTCTTTATATTTTATTTATTGCAAGCATTTGTTTCAGAATAAAATGACAAGCAGACTATGTTGAATACGAAGAAAAAAAAAAAAAAAAGGAAATCCATGAAGTCAGAGTGTAACAGATATAAACACAAAAGTTATGCACACAGGAACCCATATGCAAATACTTGACAAGAACCGCTGTTGGTTTCATGCAAAAGTCGTACTTCCGACGAACAACTTCCTCATCTCTTGGTAAAATAACCGCTATTTTCCCAGTGTCAAAACACTGATGATAATTTTCATAATATTAGCGCAGGGGTTTTTAGAAAAGTCCATTAAAAGGGAAGTGAGACAATGAAGCCAAATGTTGGAGATACCATTATGTGGGGAATTCCACAGAGAGGTTTTCAAAAAGCTACCTTAATTAAGTTACATAAGCCATTTCACTTTCTACTCATTTTGAATTTAAAAAAGTACAATTCATACTTTTAATCATTGCCATTTAACACAAAAAAGGTCAAATTTCTTCCTCCAAAGTCTAAATTAGTAATGACAGAATCCAATGCAACACCCATTTGTAGTATGTACTGTCACTAAGGTCATTTTACACATTTTGTTTCTGCTTTTCTGACAACTGTGATGGGAGTAAAGACATTTTAAAGATCTTTGATGACGCAGTATCTTTATTTACTGATGTTTTAAATTACTTGCTGTCAACATCCAATTATGTTACAATACAATATTTACAAATGATCATCTACTTTGTGGCCATGCATTTCATGAAAGAAAGAGAAACGCAAGGCCCTTTTATAAATTACAATAAACAGCAGCATTTCTAAACAATGCAATGTTGTGCAAAACAAGCAATGTGTTGTGTGGGAAGGTGACAGAACGGTTGGAGTTTCGATACGGTGTGTGTCACAATAAGTGATCAGAGATTTCTATTGTTTAACATAGCTGCTGATCGAGAAGGGGGACGAGGACTTCTTTAGGCCCACTTTGCTGCAACACATGAGATTGAAGAATTACTTGATTTGTTTTGAAATAACATAAACAACATGAGCGAATAAGTGTCTTACGTGAGCACTCTGTCTTTTAGGAGTGGCTCTTAAAGAAAAAAAAGCATATTTAATACAACAAATTCCACTTGAAAAACTTGCACACTTTTAAATCAGTGGTTCCCAATTTGTTTTCCTCGAAGCCCCCCTGCTTAAACTGGAGAATTACCAAACCTCCCTGTCCAAAACAGTGGCCTCCACAAATACATCACATCTGTATTAAAATATATTTATAACTGTTGCAGAAGTTTTCAGATTGTCCAAGAAAGGGTGGAAGTAAAAGGCTGGAGACCAACTGAATGTTTTAAGCAGGAGAAGTTTATTCAGCCGGAGAGCAACTCGAAAAGTCAACATAGTATTCTCTTTGAGTGATAAAGGCCCATGACTATGCTTCCAGAGGAGGGTTTAAATAACAGGTGTAGTGAGACTGTGGAGGCCAGGAAGGCTCCAGTCAGACAGCATTATGTAAGAATCAGACGGTGATGTAAATATGAGTCCTATGTCCTATGTTAAACTGAGAAATGCATGGAAAGAATAAATGATCTCACAAATGTTCTAAATTCTCTTCAAATTAATTGTAAGAGAATTTAGATCATTTATCCATGGTCATACAAGTTAGTGGTGTAATTTACTGCTGGACACTGTTCAGATTAGCTGTAGATGCACGTGAAGAAGTGGACTGAAGGGGTTTTTGGGTTTTGGAGAAGAGCTACTAAAAAACGAATCAGTTTTCTTATTAGTTGTCATCTACAAAATAATAATAATAATAATGATAAATCAGGCTGACCTGGATGCTGTAGAAGCAGTTTATGCCAAAGTGCTTCTAAATTAGTAATGACAGAATCTCTCTTTGTCCTTGTTGTCCATGCACAACAAGGACAAAGAGAGAGAAGAATCAGTGCTAAAGCAACAATATAAGCATGGGTAATGATAAATCAAAAGGGGTCTTTTCTGTATGAAAAGCTTCTTTCACATTTGGGGTGTAATTTGTTCCTTTATTTTCGTTTTTAATCATATTGGTGATATTGCTAATAATGAATTGGCACAAATCATGTTTTTTCTGACATGAGCCTCTGACCAAACAAAGGGGGGACAATTTCTGCCCCTCAGCTTGGGAACCACTGAGTTAAATGATTAAAGAAGGAATATTCTGTTTATTTGAAAAACGACTTACTCCTTTTCTTGCAGCATTTCTTACAGTCCTTGCATTTATATTTGCAGCAGAACTGGACAATGGCAATGGTGAAAAGGATGAAAAGGATGCCAAAGCCCACTGCAACTCCAACTGCCGTGGAGTTAACTTGGCTTCCTGCAAACATAAAGGGATTGCTGAACAGGTAGTTTAATAATCCTACTTCCGTAAAGAAGCATTACAATAAACTCTGAATATTAAATTGTTATAGCAATAAAATCAAAATAATAAAGTATAATATTCTATATAATATTCCCCATAATTAAAATGTTTATTATTAACAGATAAACTAATGAAATAAGAATGAAAACATTTTCACATTGTTTAAAGTATCTCAAGTTGTCAATGCTGATGGCCGAAATGAAATACATTACCAGCTTGTAATTCTTTTGAACGGCAATATCTGTACTATAAGCTTTATTTCTGAGTCATCTTCAGACATTACAGCCTGTGAACTAGCCATAACCTTTTCTGAGAGACCAAGCATGTAAAATAGATGTGACTCACCATTGTTTCCCATGGCTCATCAGTACGATCGCTGTTTTGATGTTGATTCTCCCTTTACTCCTTTACAGTTTTATTTGTAGTCCTTCTAAATTGTGTCAAACTTTTGTCAGAAATGTTAAGAAACAAATCCGAACGTTCTCGTCTTTTTCTTGTTTGCTGACGTCTGGCTCTCCCATGTCCTCATACCAATCATACTTTGAAACCGGTTCATCATCTTTCATTCACTCCTGTGCATCTGCCTTGCTCTGCCTTCATTAGCAAATGTTAAGAGGGTTGTGATTCTCAGTCAGCCATTTTACATTGGGATAAGACAACCCATTTTGATTGGTTCTCCAACAAAAACCTGGGACGGCCCCAGACTTCCTGGAGATTCATGGTCTATTGTCCATAGAGGACAATAGACCATGGTGCAAGGTCTAGTGACATCCTGTGACATGATGTAAGAGAGGATGAGGAGGACTCCTCGGGGACAGAACACTTACTATAACCATGTCACCAGACACTGTGGTGCAGTTACATACCACCTTTAACTTGGTGCATGTCTGGCTATGAGCCATGATCAAATATTGACTTTTTATTCTAAATAAATGTAAGATTTTAAAAATATGTGTACGCAATATATGGTAAGTAATTATGATTATATGGTTTTGGAGCTTATATCAGTGTTTCAGTTATAATCAAATGATGGGAAGAAAGTCACATTTCTGAGAATTGCATCACTTTTACATTCACAAATCACATATGTGGAGCTGTTTTAGAGAAAACGTCTAATCTTGAACAGTGTGAGTGATTCACACCTCCACAAAAGTCAAACCACAGAATGTGATGAGCCACAACAAAAATATGTATTAACTGCAATAGCCGTTTTAAAGTTTACACTTTTTAAGGAAACTTATCTATTTTCCTACACTAAAAGACAGAACTGAATACCGAAACTTACTTTAATGCTAAAAGGGAAGAAGATAATGAGCTGCTTTTGATCATGTTTTATTCAAGCTATAGACTGATAAATACAGTGGATATCTAAACAGATAGACATATGAATGTGTTCCCGAGCTAAAAACTAAAATCACTAAACTGTAACATTACATAGAACTGGCTGGTCCTAACTGAGATACATTCAGGAAACAGTGGCTGTGAGGCAAAGATTTGACAAAAATATAGTTCACATGACAGGTCACATGAGGAAGTGTCATTGATCCTCTATCCAGGGATGAAGATTGTAAAAGACCATCAGCCATCTGTGTTATGTGATATGTGACAATGAATGAGAGGAATACTTGGCAGTTACGGCAAATTGAGCGCTTCTTGGTAGCACATAGTCACACCTCTCTGAAACTCTGATCTTTAGATCTGTGAATGAGGCGAGAGTGGAGACAATAGGACTCCATTTCACAAAAATTAGATGAGGAATATGCAAGGAAATAGGAAGTCTGACAGGAAGAAAAAAAAAACTTTTAACATATTTTAAAATAAAAACAATTTTAACCCAGCAGTGAGGTCAGAAAGAGCAATTTCCCCTAGTCTGGCGGACATTAGGAGCTGTACCATTGTCCTGTTGAAACCCTCTGTCAAGAGATCATAGACCAGGGCTATTCAACATCAGGCCCGGAGGCCAAATCAGGCCCTCCAAGTACTTTTATCTGGCCCACAACCCACTTTCCAAATATTTAGATATTTTTATTTCTTGGCTAGTCTAGGAGTCCAGGTTCAGACCTGGTTGACAGTCTAGTCCTAGTTTAATTCTGGTTCAGTACTGGCTGGGCAATTGTTTGTTATTTCTCACAGAAATCGAATCTATCAGTAGTTATTTTATTGTATTAACTCGAATTAGCGTTGGGAATATGTTGTGCGACCCAAATTCCAGTAGTTACAGTAGTGGCATGTTGTCCATCTCCGGCCCAGAGGCCTTTTCCCTCTGGAAACTTAAGTTGAATAGCTCTGTCATAGACTGTAGAGAGATATCTTCTGCAACTTCTCCAAAAGGCTGCTGTTTGACCAGTCTTTAAAATGTCATTGTTCTAAAAAGCTCCAGAGCTACTATAGCCTAAAATATGAACAAACACTTAATTTATAATGGAAAAGGATTCAGGCTTAGAAACTACTTAATTCACATCATAACTCCTGACCCCATTTGTTCATTATGAATTGCATGTTTTATTAAAGATAATTAATGTGTATATATTATAAAGTGGTACAGACAAACTTAAACATTATGACACAAAATAAGCACAGATATCAATACAATAACAACATTTGTTCAAGAGCTACTGTACATACCTATCTAAACTTTGACAAAATCAAGTTATTAAACCTATTGATTGAACATTCTTATTGACTGTTATGAATTTAGTTCCATGATGTCATCCACAATCTACTAAGTTGTAATAAAAACACATGGAAACGTTGCCTAAGACAATGTAACCTAATGCCAACATTCAGAGTAGTTATTGTATAGATATTGTAAATATTGACCAGTTAGAGTTCTAGTAAATCCCAGACTTCCTGCAGTCAAATATGATATCACATTTCAGTGAAGCAACACCAGCGCAGACAAATGAGAAGGATGCCTGGAAGTGTGGCGAGGGCGTGAAGGACTCCTCAGGTTAAATATGAGCCACTGCCACTGGGCAAAGTTTGAGTTTGAAAGTCTGAAGAAGGAGCCATTTAGAGTGATAAGCTTCAGATAAGCTGCGAGTGAGGTAAAGGGTGCTCGCCCGTGCCGGCCATGAAAAGGATAAAGCACTTTTAAACAGAATGCTGAACTATCGGAATATTTCTGTACAGTCAACAGCAACAAGAGAGAAAACAGAGGCTACTCAGGTGAAGACCATCTGCAGTAAGTTTGGTTTGGTTTGAAATTCATATTTAGTTGAACTAAATGTATATAAAGAATGCAGGTCAGCCTTAACATATTCATTATTTAAAATATAGGATCTTCAAGTAGACTTAAAAGTACAAAAATATATACTTCATATCATGTTCATTTTATTCATATACATTTGCCTCAGCTTACGGTAGGTGTAGTTTTATATACAGCTAAGCAGTATATAAAAGTTTGAGTAGTTTGAGTAACTTAATTCCACAAACAGAGTAATTAAGTTAACTAGTTTTATTTATTTATTTTTAAATCTATGTATATTATTTTCCCGATAAACACATCAATGAAATACTGTTGAAAGGTCATGTTCACCATCTTTATGAATCTGTAAGTTACTTTTAGGACAACTGTTCCAAAGTATGTTTTACAACTTGTCGTTTAGTTAATAGATAACTTGAGTACTGTGGAGTGCAGTGTGAGGTAGTAACTAGTGTTTTTTTTTTTCTTTTTACAAAATTAGGAAAACATAATTTACTGATATGTTCTGTTAACCGAGATATGTTTTGATTCATAGTTAATATAGAAAAATAATATGTTTAATCTTACAGCGCGTGTGAGTGTGGAGTAAAACTTCCTAGAGGATATGTATTCTGGAAGTCGTTTTAGTTTATTGTAAAATTTCAAATCCATTGACACGAAAAACAGTAGTTTCTTTTCAACTAGGTTTATAATTTTGTGCACAATTATATATTGTCCATGTTCAGCCTCCCATGACATAGGCGGTTAGTTAATTTAAAAGAACACCAACTTCTTGACCTTTGTGGCCACTGAAAAAGTAGTTTAACTCCTGTGAAAGTTAACAGCTACTGCTACTGGTCACATATATATTTATGAATAATGTACTACTACTACTACTACCATGTTCCCACATATCTAACCAAAGACTTAAAGACTTGTTTGTGACGGTCATGACGACGTGGTTAAACAACTTAAACCGCATGAGTCATGAGTTGATGTCAAGTGGTGACTCTAGCTTACCATTTGCACCTAATATTCGTCCAAACAGTTTTAAACACACCTTAGCCTTAGGGGAATCTATGACTAGAGTGAAGCAGATGGAAAAGCTGTTGCCGTGTTACAGCTATATTTTTATGTATTTGTGTCTGTTTGACTGCATGCTCTAAACATACAATATGTGATAGTCAAACATGTCAGAGCTAAAATCCATCCTATGTTAACGTCAAAATGAAAGAAACCTATGAGAAGGTGAACTGGAGGGGGCGGGGCTTAAGCCACACAGGTAAGGGGAGGGAGTAAGGTTTCAAGTTTCCTGGAATACTTTTGTTTTGTTTAGTCAGTTAAATCTCTCAATGTGCCAAACCCTAGAGGACAAGACGACACAGCATTTTTCTTTAAGAGAATGAAGCAGGTGGTATTATACATTTTGGGATTGTTTTTCTATGCTAAAGAGAAGAAAAGAGTTGTGGAGTAAAATCAAACAAGATTTTAGTTGAAAGCAGAGGAGAAGAAGAAGACCAGCGAGATTCAAAGCAAGGAATTCCAAGGCTGTACTTTCTCTGCTAAGTGACTTTAGAGGCCCTGCTAAGTTTTATGAAAAAGACGACTGCATCATGTTGGTGAGTGAATGGAAAAGGCAAACCTGTACAAAGGGGACAACACTGCACACACTACAAATACTGGGCACGTAATTTGAGTATCATCAAATCTATGGTTAACAGTTGGCACAAAAAACGAATTGATAGATATGTTTGCTCACCTGTACTTGTTTTGCATATGGGTGTAACGACAAAATGGGGGAGACAAAAGGAGGATAGATGGGTTTTGACAAGCATTTGTAAACTATAGTAGCAATTTCTTTAAAAACTGGATTTTGGACTGTGGTATCTTTTAGCATTAAACAATAACCTTTATTTACTGTTCTATCTGTATATCTATTCACAGAAACTGAAGCCGATAAGCACAGACGAGCAGAAAAGAGGGAACCATATTTATACAAAGGGGTTATCTTCTTAGTTGACCTAGAAAATAAGACTTGTTGAGCAGGATGCACTCAGTATGGATCCCAAACATAAACCTGTTAAGACAACCTGTTAAGAGATGAATCATCAAATTTCCATGTTCTGTTTACGCCTTCAGCCTGAGTAATAATAATAGATATAATAATGTTTTTTAAACTGATAATAATACAGGATATGAATAAAACTATATCAAATAGCTCGAACAAACAGCAGTGCAAGATAAATAGTTCAAACTGTTGAGGTGCAATTATGTGTTGTGTAATTATTAACTTGAAATAGGTCATTTAAGTGTGCATCATATAAAGTATAATAACACGAATCCAGTGAGTCACAAAGCATCGATTCTGGATAAGAGCGTTTAACTAAATGACAATCATGTCGGCCTATGGTATGTTTAGAGTGCTGTGTTTACACTACAACACATTTGTCTATTTGTAATTCTGTATGTCAGTCCAGAATGAGTTTCAGTCTAATTAGTCTCAAGTATAAGTCACAAGTTATATGTAGGTACAAAAGTAAACGCTAGTCAAATACTTGGGTTAAAACGTCTGATCTTCTAAAGTACCTTAGAAAGTCCTGTAACCAAAGAATTAGATTTGTGGCCAGAGCATTTTCTCCATTCACATGTAGTTGAATATGAAAATAAATCATGATTACTTACTCCGCTTACAATATAGAACATGCTTCCAGAAGACGTCTTAAAGAGTCAACAGAACAAGGCATCTTGACGACTATTTGTATATTGGGTTAAATAGTAGAATTAAACTCATTCATTAGGGGAGAAAAAGAAATGCACTGAGCTGCCACTCAAATTTAAGTCCTACATAATTGTGAGATCCTGGCACATGACTTGTTGCATGGCTTTAAAGGCGGACACCTCTAACAAATGTAAACACACGGTGAAGTTTCTTGAACATGACATTTCAAATATTTAATATCAAAGTGCTTAGTCATTACATTCAATTTACAATTTACTAAAATGAAACACTCCTCTATGTAGTTTCTTAACTTGATCTTGTCTTTGCCGCCATTTTATCAGACAAATGCCCAGCTGCCTGAAGAGAGCACAAGACCATTGAATCCAAACAGACATACAGGTAATTATATCCATATTCAAACAAATTTGAACTATGGGTTTAATGTTTTGTATTTTTTCTATAATTATATCAGTCCTCTAGGTGTGGTTTGGAGAGCTGAAGTCATGCGCACATAGGAATAATCAGACTTAACTTTTATTTTCAGTCTTTTATTTTATCTTTGTACATATAATGAATCTCTGGGTTTGTCAGAGAGGGCACACAATGAAAACCAAAAATGACATTAACCTACACTATTACACTGTGTATTTGTTGTAGTGGTTCCAAGGCCAGGGCGTCACAGAAGACCCATGACGGCCCAAAAACCCCAAATAGAGAAGACTTCTAAGAGAAAGAGAATGTGGCTCACCATCCTGGCAGTGGTGGTGTGTCTCGTTATACTGGCAGTAGCAGCATACTTCAGTAAGACAATAATCCTCTATTCTAGCCTGTCAAGAAGAGATTTGGCGTATTTATTCTACTTGAAAAATCATCCTTTCCCTTGTGTTCTCTCAGTTAAGGTGCTCATAGCCAGCAAATACTTTTTTTGCAAGGGTTCGTTCAAGTTTATTCCAATTGACCAAGCCTGTGATGGGAAGAGTGACTGCTCAGGAGGGGAAGATGAAGTTACCTGTGTGTCAACGTTTACAGTCAACAGCACGTTTCCAGGTGAATCCCGGCTCTTTTGCCCTGAGTCATCGCTGTAAACAAAGCTCCTCTGCCATTGTTGTGGTTGTTTTGTGTTCAGTGCGGCTTGTGTCGCCGGAAAGTGTCCTGCAGGTGTACAGTCCCAGCACTGGATGGAGAAGTGTATGCAGCCAGGGCTGGACTGCGGAGCACACACAAACTGCATGTAAACAACTAGGATACACAAAGTGAGCGCTAAAGGTGTCAGATGGCAATTCATAACAACTTGGCATTGTTATCTTACTTATGTTTTGTCATGCAGCAAACCAAGTAGCAGTAATGTTCCAGTGAAGTCGCTCCCAACACAGTTTGGGCCATTCACAACAGTCAGACCTGGAACTGGAAAAACCCCAGTTCATCAGGCTACAAACATCCGGTGAGAGAAACAACAATTATTATGATGCACAATGACATTAGCTTTATATGACATGACAAAATTACGTATTAGTCAATGAGAAACAACTTGAAATTAACTATAGCCTTCTTACAATTGGAAATGTAATGCTTCTGCTTTAGGGTTTCGAACCAAATAGGCTCACTTTCTCTACAGGTCGTCAGTTTCTGTTTCTGAAAGGTAGAAAATCCAGTTCTAGTTTGCTTTCCTAACCTATTTTAATATGGCATAAATATTATACCTGACTGTTTTGGTGTGTGGCAATAATGCAGGTGACACTTTTATTATAAAATTGCTAATGTATTGATTATGTTTTCTATCAGAAACAGCATGTGCCAAACTGGCTCTGTGGTGGCGCTGTCATGTTCAGGTAAGACATTTGGCATGACATTTCTAGACACCAGTTTCACACTAACAGGCCCAAGCATGTCCAAAGAGAGCAGCTGTTTCCTGAATATCTCAACCATACAACTGAAAAAAGCTTTTGTATTTCTACTTGAGCAGAATAGTACATTTTCAGAGCTTCTTAAGAAGCATTAATAGAAACAAATTTTTTATCAAATTCACTTAATTGTGTAATTGACAAAGCAGCTCACTATGCCAATATTTGCCTTTATTTAGAAAGGCAATAGGCCGTCGATTTGGGTCAAAGCTGCAGCCAACATGGTCAAGACCAGGGCTATTCAACTTTATCCTCCCGAGGGCAAGATTTTTCAGAGGACCAAGACCTTGGGACCGGAGGTGCACATCACGCCACTGTAACAAAAGTTACACAAAATATTCCCAACACTGTTTCAAAAAATTGAGTTAATACAACACAATAACTGCTGATAGATTGGATTTTTGTGAGAAATAACATAACAAATTCTTTACCAACATTGATTTGCAAAAGTGCCAGAACAAAACCAGAATTAAACTAGGACTAGATTAGGGCCAACCAGGTGAACCAGAACTAACAGGTCTAAAGCAGAATTAAGACCAAACCAGGTCTAAACTAGTGCTAACCCAGAATTAAACCAGTAAACACGATTTTTTTGTTTTTTCATATTTAGAAAATGGGTCGTGGGCTGGATTAAAAAGCTTGGAGGGCCTGATTTGGCCCCCGGGCCTTATGTTGAATAGCCCTGGTCAAGACTATTAAATTACTTACTGGTAATTTCGTCAGTATGAATGAAAATGCCTTGCTTGGACACAGATTGGAGATATTGAGTATTTGAAAGGCTCACTTCTTGGTGTGCTCTCAGACTGTGGCGAGGTTGGCTCTCAGGAGAGGATTGTCGGAGGCACTGACGCAGTGGTTGAGGACTGGCCATGGCAGGTCAGCCTGCAGCAGGGCGGGCAGCACACATGTGGAGGAGCGCTGGTGGCACCGCAATGGGTTGTCACAGCGGCCCACTGTTTTGCTGGGTAAGTAAAATATGAAATAGATTAGGCATATAAAATGTATACACTTTGCACAGACTAACACTGTAGCTTTTTGTTTTGCAGAAGTAAAAAGGAGCTAAGTCGCTGGAAAGTGGTGTCAGGCCAGACCTTCCTTGGTTCATTGGGGGGTTCCTCTGTGGACAGGATCATAATCAATGGAGAATACGATGATGCTCGCAATGACTATGACATAGCCATGATGAGACTCTACAGCCCCATATCAGTAGGAGGTAGACTTAAAACTACTTGTTAAATATAGTTGTACTAGTTTGACCTATTTAAAACTGTGGCATACATCCATACTGCCCTCTTGTTGTGGTTTTGGGTAACAACACTTTCAACACAATGATTTTAGTACAGGCTTACCTACTAACTGCATCACCCAAATCAACGTCAAGGGAAAATACATTTAATGTTGCAGACCTTTAAAACATAACCTTCAGCACACTGGTACTCAGATTAATGATCATTTTATTTCATGTAATTTTATTTTTTTTATAGCTAATTTTCTATCCCATCTTTTGTCCTTTTTCAGATACTCGAAGGCCTGTTTGTCTACCACCAAAAGCTTTTGGCCTTCTTGATGGAGCCCCAATGGCTGTAACAGGTTGGGGTTACCTAGAGGAAAATGGTAGGCTATATTTTTCATTTGCATGGACTTTATTTATGGTTTTTGTGAATACCGGTAGAAGTGTCAAGCTGAACTTAACCCTCAATGCTTTGATAACTAATCTTTCAGGTAAGGTTTCCTCAAGACTTCAACAGGCCCATATTCCACTCATAGATCGAACCACATGCTCCAGTCGTACTGTTTACGGTAGTGCCATAACTGAGCGAATGCTGTGTGCGGGGTTTCTGAAAGGGGGCGTGGATGCTTGCCAGGTACAGAACTACTTTTATTATTTACCAAGGGCTTTTGGCGATGTAGAAAAATCACCCTTATTATCCTCATTCTTAACAGGGGGACAGTGGGGGGCCACTGGTGCATTTATACTCTTCTAAATACTACTTGAATGGTGTGGTGAGTTGGGGCGTGGGCTGTGCCAGGAGAGGAAAACCAGGTGTTTACTGCAATGTGGAAGAGATGATGAATTGGATCAGCACAGTCATTGAGGTAAAAAATATACATATACTGTTGAGGTACTGTTGATGTCAGTAAAACTAAATTCTTTCCCCCCTGTTTTTCTAGAAAAATCGTTGATTATCTGCTATAGTTGCTCCAATCCGATGTCAACCCATTGCAACAATTAACAGGTTTCCAATGAAGTTTGTGGACGACAGGGTCATTGTGGTTGAATTTATACCACAAAAATGAACAATTTATCACTTGCTTACAGGCGCTGTACATTTGCTGTACACATTTCATTTGCCATATCAACATCATATCTCAGGGGAGACGTGTTGTTTTCAGAGGTTTATCAAATGAAAGATGGAATGGAATAGTGGTATAATATTTGACCACGTTCATATTTGATTTCAAACATTTCTGCACTCATGTCCAACTTAGTATCATTGTTGTTTTTGTGGAGGGAAAATAACTGATGCTAGCCGAGGTACTGTTCCATTTCTGTGTACCTTAAAGCACCACTGATTCACATTAGCACTTTAAGTGGGCCATTATGAGTTACTTGACTTGTTTACGCGTTCTTATTAATATGCACTGAGGTTTACAGATGAAAATGTTTGCCATATTGCAGAGTGAGTACTTGGATCAGAATAAGAGTTCTGTGCACTGAACATTTGTCAAAGAGATTGGGATTATCAGTAATACTTTGTACATTTGTGTATCTATTTGTAAAGAAATAATAATATGAGGGAAATGTAAAGTTCTGTTCATTACAAGATGGCTGGATTTCAGGTTTACATGTTAAATGCACTTGTAAAAACAGTTTTTTCCCCAAATTGTAAATAACTGTACATTTGTTGTTATGGTATTTGTGCAAATGAATCTATTTTGTTTTAAGATTCTCTGTCAGAAATTAAAACATTATTTATCAGAATTACTTTATTTATTTTAACAATGTTACAGAAAACCTTTACTGATTGGATGTAAATGTGGAGCAAACAGGAGTCTTTAAACACTAACCTCCAGATGTGCCGTACTAAAAAAGTATTGCAAAACAAGAACAAGCACATTATTATAAAATAACTTAGGTTTTCCTTTTTCCACGGCGGCTTGATCCTTTGAAGGGGTTGTCCTACACCATGACACAAAAACATATTTATCAAGAATAAAGAAGAAATAAATACAACACTGAGCTTTTCGTTACTAGTTACTTACATCATCATCATCATCATCATCACTGTTATCAAAGAAAACCCCTTTAGAAGACTGGCTCTGACTTTGAGACTGGCTGCTGTACTTTGCAAAAGATGTGGAGGCCGCTCTAAAATAAATATAGGATGTTATTTATAAGCAAACACTGGCAAGTTTTGATAAATTCAATGAAACGTAATAAAGGAAGTTAAAAAATGTACTTTGAGGTTGGTCGAGTGGTTTTTGTGATAGGGATATCTTCATCTGAATCGTCAATGCTTATCTAGAGAATGATCAAAGGCATATCATCAAAAAAGGAATCAAATCTCTGAGGAGTTTTCTGTTCATAAATCTTTGTGCATTACATCTTCTACTGCACAAGATCCAGGTCGTGATGATCTCTGAGATGTAGCTTGAAATGCTGTTAGGAAATACATATAGTTTGATATGGCTACTGTAAATATAAGTTATAAGCAGCAGTACACAGTAGTATAGAACTAACCTTGCATTATACTTCTGCTTTGAGTAGAAGTGGACGATTTCTGACCACGAGCACGACTTGCTGGTTTGGATTCAGTTGCACCTGCAATTAAGTTCTTTTGATTATATTTACTGGAATTTTAATTCACTTCAGTAATTCAACAATGCAGATTTGTAGACATAATACATGCTTTTTGTTCAATTACTTTAAATGCCTGTATGAGACCTACCTTTCCCTCTTCCACGTCCACCTCTTCCCCGGCCTACTCCACGCCCTCTGCCTCTAGTGGGCTGCGGGAATGGGTTTGAACCTTCATCGGAGTCCATGTGAACATCACCATCGGACACGCGATCGTCCGGGTCATTCCCACGCTCCAGACGGTGGGCTTTAGCTCTGCTCATAGCCTGTTGGGAAAGATAGATATGGTTAAAAATACATAAATCAAAGCTTGTTTAATACAATATAAATCCACATGATAATTTCTTTTTCTTACAAACCCTACAAAGGCAAACTCACTTCTTTAATTTCGTTCTCTTCTTCTGTGGTGTTCTTCTTGGAGTCTCTGAATACCTTAATCTGTAAATGAAAATATCTTACTGCATATGGGAAATTAGGACAATCTTATTTATTTATTTATGCAGGGTCAATGCAGTCAAACGTACTTAAAACTAAACATTACCTCTGCGTCAATGTCTTGTTCTGTAGTTACTCCTCTGGCCAGTAGGTGTCTCTGTGTCTTCTCAAGCTGATATGAAATCAACTCTTCAATGGCATCTTTTTCATCTTTGTCTACAAATTCTTGTATTGCTTTACCCATGCCCTGCTCAGTCAGCAGAGAGAGCTGAACTGTCTATGAAATATGAATAATTAAACACAGGCACATTAAGAAACATCTATACCATAGTTACATTATGAAAGTTTGACAAATACCTGCTCTGCTGCTTCAAAATATTTTTTTACCAAATCTTCTACTCTGAGTCCTTCAGCTGCTGTATTCTTCACCAATTTGTTGTAGTCAACATTGATTTCATCTAAACAAAAAACAACAACAACAACATCCTATCACACTGCACTAATCATTGTATTATTTTATTTTGAGCTACACCTTTAATTTCCTGTTTCTGCTCTCGACGCCTTAGAAAGTGTACAACATCCTTTGGATTAGCAACACGATCAACAAATTTCTGACTGAAGCGAGAAGTGTTGAATGCCTCAAATCCTCCACTGTAATCCACCTATTAAAATAGTACAAATTAATTCAGAAGGCAGTGGCTTGTTGCAATAAAAATGGAAATTAGTCTCACTCTAATTCGAATCAAAGGTTTCTCCGGGGTCATAGGACAGCCCAACCTTTCTCTTTCTGCTTCTTCCAGCATCTCGCTAACCTGGAACAAGAAAATAATGAAATATTCCTATATCAAATAACAATGTTCTTAAAGATGATGAAAACTTACTTTTGCATAACAGAATTCCTCCACTTTCTTTGTGACATGGGGTGTATCTGGGGTGAATATGTCCTGGTAGTCGGCTAAAACCACATCTTGAATGAAGAACTGGCGCACTGTTTTAAGGGGTAGTTTTTGCAAGTTCATTTTGCGACCATTGATACGGAGCAACCCTATGTGTCTGAAAAGCATAATGTTTTTCAGATTAAATAATGTTTAAATCTCTTTTGTATGATTATGTATTGCGTAATAATACTTCTTTGTAGCTTCTCCAGGAGAAAGGGAGGTTGCTACTGAGCTGCCAGGCTGCGTCACATAGAAAAGCTGCTGCTCATTTCTGGACGGGGCTATGAGACACTCATGCTCATGACCCCACACGACTAGATCGATGAAGTCATCAAGAAACTGCTCAGGAATGTAGTTTGTAGGCCCATGCTTACTCCTTCAATAAAACAGGAAGAAACAGAAACAAGGTAGATATTTATTTCCTGTTTCATCCCTCTGACTTTTATGTGGTGCATCACTTGCACCAAAACACTTACCTGTTTTGGTGCAAGGTAAAAAGGTTAAACCACTCATCTTGGTCTTCCTTAGGACGAAGCATTGTTACTTGATTATTTACAAACATTCTGTAGAGGCGTTCATCTGGGATGGATCCTGTTGACAAAAAAATAATACTAATAATAATAATAATACTAATAATACTGATAATAATGATGATAATAATAATAATGATAATAATAATAATAATAATAATAATAATAATAAAAATAATAATAATAATAATAATAATAATAATAATTCTTACCAAGGCCATACAGGGCTAGTTTTGTCCTCCCTTTCTGCATGAGAATGGGGCTAATTTCTATTTTTTCCACAGACTGAGAATGACCAAAGTGATTTACCAGGCCTGAAGCACCTAATAAATCCAAAGCACACAACCCTTCAGCCTTGAGAAAAAAACATTCTGAAGTCAATAAAAAGCACAAAATTGCATCTTTGGTTTATAAATGAACATTGTCACTTACTCCTGTAGGATCATCATGATTACCGTGAATGCTAAACACTGGAATGGAGATATTCAAATTTTCATCCTGATAATTCACCCATGGAAATCTGTAAAAGAAAAAAGAAAAGAGGTATGTAAATATTAAGGCAAGGCAAGTTTATTTGTAGAGCATTAAATAGTGTTTGAATAGAAATGCACAAGTAATATTGTTAACTGACTTGGTTGTATTGAAGTTCACAACCTGGTCACTGACGATGTTGAATTGAATTGGAGTATCTCCCATACAGTACTGTCTTAACATAGTTATGCAGCTATGAAGGCAGCGTCGAGATGGCTTGTTCTCATGGAACAAATCTCCACCCAGTAGAATAAAGTCCACCTTAAAACATAACATATACCAAACTGGCATAATGGGATCTAAACAAGCACTGACATCAGACTGTCTCATCTAAAGCCAGAGAACAGATACCTGATGTTTCTTGGCATATTCTAAGATCTCCTTCAGTGTGTTGTAAGAGTCATTTCCACGGATGGCATCTTTCTCGAGATAACCCAGGTGCACATCAGTTGCAATGAGGATCTTAAATGTATCCTCATCACCCCTGCAAAGAGAGTTGACATATAAAACATGAGAAAGTATTCACCAGAAGCACACAACAGTTTGTCTGAGCAAAAAACAAAAAAAAACAACTTACATGGTGTTCTCTGAGGACATGGTGAAGTGTTGATCTGTCGGCGATGTTACTGCCAGAAACATATGAGTGATACGATTAAAATTAGTAACAACCAAAGTGAGTTTTATTATATCCCTTTAGATCAATACAAACTGAAATATTTCGTGACGATTTGACATGTACAAAATGGTAGCTATAAACACAATTATCTGCCAAGTTAATTACTGTCTTGTAAAGTCTTCAGAAACGCGTTAGCGCTCCAAACAGTTTAGCTAACGTTAAGCACAGTCGTGCAAAACAACTAGGCTTCTATAAACACAAACATAATGGCTGAATAACATGAAAAACACGTTCAGTTAAAGGGCAATATGCCTGTGGCTTACTTTCACACATCTAATGCTGTAGCCATATCCAGAAGTGAAAGCACGCAACAAAAATCCCGGCAACTCTTGCAAAGTGCCACCCTGGGAGTTGTAGTTCATTTAAGGCTTATTTTCATGTACGTGCGTTACGTATAAACTACATTTCCGGTAGACGGGAGCATTAGTTCGATTTATCCGCTCTGAAAACCCGACAGTCCTTTCCATAAGACACAACAGTGACGAACCAGTTGTGGACCAGCGTCTAACGTAAAACAATCTAACCCAAGTGAACGTCGGGAGGAGAGCTTTAGCTGCTAGTTAGTTTTGTTTGAGAGCTGCAGAATTACGCAAAGTAGTCGCGTTTTACAATAGAGTTGAAACTAAAAATTCAAAGGTTCGATTGGCAAGCTATGTAATCAAATTGTATTTTGTAAAACCAACAAACACACTGTTAATGTCTGCAGTGCTATGGACCCTCTAAAGACAACTTCAGCTGATGCTTTGAGAAAAAGGGTAAGTTTCTCCAAAATACTGTCCAATTATTGAATTGTGTGTTTGCAAGCCTAAGAAAATGACCCAGCAAGGTTACTGGAACTTGCTATAACTAAAACGCTTGAAAGTTTACATTTATAATATGCAGAAAATGTAAATGAAACCTCAACAATGTCCTTGAACTTGTTGTTGTTGGTATTATTTCTTATCTTATTGTGTTGTCAGGATCTACACCTACTACCACAAACAGCAACCAGTGGTGTAGTGAGTGATAGTCTGTCGCTGCCTTCTTTCAAGGAATATCCTGCTCAGCGTCCATTCATCACCACACTGGTCCAACAGTCTCCCACAGCACAGACATACAGGGCGTCATCACCCTGTAAAGCATTTCCAGAGTCCAACAGTGCAGGTACATGCTGGTTAAAGAAATCGGATAACCCAAACTGTACACGTTTGTAGGCTTGACTTTGGATTTTTCACTTTTGCTTGTGTTGTTCAGCGCCATGGTTACTGCCAGTGCAACACGATGCCTTATTTATTCACAGTCTATCTTCTCAAATTACCCCATAAGTAAATAGATCCATCAGAATTTGATTGGTTAGGTAATTTTTGTTTCTGTACTTGTTCTCTTTGTTACATGTTTGTAGCAATTCTATCTGCTCTTCGCAATCTGCAAGAAAAGATCCGGAAATTGGAAAAGGAGAAAGGACGCACAAGAATCTCGTTCCTTGATGCAGGGAAAGATCTGATTAACACATCTACACAAAGTGACACAGATATCGACAAAGCAAACTGCAATCAGGGTGAGTAAGTGTCCTCTAAACGGAGTGAACACATATATTCTTGTGCTTTGTTTAATTTTATGTTTTTAAATTATATCATCAAATTGTATAGTGTTAATCAACCACCTGGCGACTGCAGAGTCTCGCTGTTTAAAACTGGAAAAACAGCTTGATGAAACAAGAAAGATGCTACGCTCTGCCAAGACAGACAAAACAAACATATTCAATCAGGTCAGTTCTTTGTTAAAGTCATGTTGGAAGTTACTTTTAAATGGTTAAGCAATGTGTGTTTTGTAATGATTTTCTTGTTTTAAATGTAAAGGAAACAACCAGGTCAGCGGATCAACCTCACCCTACTGACAGCCCCTTTGTGCTTGCCCGTTTAGAGAAGCTTGACCTTTTAGAGCAGGAATACCTAAGGCTTACACATACACAGAATAAGGCTGAGGTATTTTTGTATATGTATATATGTGTGTATATGTACATTTTCTATATTTTTTTAAAATCCTATTTGTTAGTTTATTTTCTTGTTGTCTTTTCAGAAAAAGCTCCATGAGCTAGAATTTAAATTGCAAGAGGAGGAGCATCAGAGAAAGCTGGTTGAAAACAAGGCCAATCTGGTAAACATTATTGTCTTATTGTCTTTCATATAATTACAAGGAAAAAAAAAAAATGATAATAATAATTGATGTCAGCTGCAGGCAGGTTTGGAGACAAACAGGATTTTGTTGCGGTCAGTGTCTCCTCATCGAAAGTCCAAAGACAAAGAATCTAGTTCTAAAGTAAAGGTGATGTGTTGTATTTATACTTTTTGAAAATACTTCCTGTCAGCTAGCTTTATTGACATTTCATTTATGTCTGTTGCAGAAACCTTCACTTAAGCAGTCTCCTACAGAGCCACATTATAAGTTCAGGCTCAGAGATGTACCGTTTGTTGCTGGAACAGTAGGCTTTATTTTTTTTAATATTGTATATACCTGTATATTGTTGCATATGTTGTTCAGATATTCTAACCCCTTTCCCTTTCCTACTTTTCAGTCAGTGGGCAGTAGTCACTCTGTCCGCGCAAACGTCCAGTCAGTTTTGTCTCTTCTGAAGTGTCACCAGCCTCATCTTTGCAACAGTCGTGTCCTATCAAACAAACCACATGGTTTGGGCACAGGTAGCCAAAGCTATTCCAGTTCTTCCTCTTCATCCCTGTCAAATGAGGATGAACTATCTGATCTGCTGCATGCGTTACAAGAGGAGCTTCGACTCATGAGCTTGTAATTGTAGTTTCATTTGAAATTTCATGACTTATACTTACAATGTACAGTAACAGGTGTTGCTTGTTTGTTCTGTAGAGAGCAGGATGAACTGCTGACGAAAGTGGAGAGGAGTGTTTCTGAACAAGAAAGAAAAGACCTTCAGTGGGAACAAGAGAGACTTCTTCAAAAAATGGAGCGAAAAGGAGACCAGATCAATAAGCTTTACAAGCATAAAACCCAAGTATGTGATGCATGTAGTATGTTTGTTTGTTTGTTTCAAAGTCTAATGTTAATTTGTTTTGATTGAGTATATGTTCTTGTAGGTAAAGGATTTGTTGAAAGCATCTAATTATGGTAGATTTAAAGAAAAGGGTATGGGAGCAACCAGAACATTATCCAGCAGAGGTCCTTCCACTGGTGCAGCCAAACTCAGACCAGGAGAGAGGAGCAGGAGAAACCTGTGCCTGCTGAAGGACATGAGAACTCTACGAATGTCTCTGCAGACATGAACTTGCATCATTATACTACACATGGTGACTTTTTCATTGGTGCTACCTATTATTTAATTATATTTATGTATATTTTTATGTGTTTGTAGCTCAGTGTTATTCTACCACTGAAGGGCATGAATGGGCCACTGTAATATTTAACAAATGTACACACATGTAATAATAACAACTTAGGAAATACTGCAGTTACTGCAGCTAGAGATTCTTAAAATGTTAAACTTTTTTTTTTACTATGTGGTTGCTTGTAAACATTTACAATCAATTTAAGAATTATTAATCTTTTTACTATTTGGACGAGAGAGTTGTGCTGCCTTAATGTTGGTATATTTGCACATGATATATTCAGAATCAGAAAAATGTTTATTGCCAATGAACAGAATTCACAAACATAGAAACTTGCTTTGGTGATTCTGTGCAACATATTCATCTCTTTATGAAATCAATAAGCACATGTCTTTACTTTCTTCCATTATTGAAATATGGTTTAGCTACATGAACAAATATGAGATTTACACTAATCTGCACAGCTATATTTTGAGAAGTTTTAAATAAATGTTTAACATTATATAATCTTTTATATAGAGCTCAAACGCCAGTGAGTCTACATAGAGCTGTGCGTAGTGCAGGGTCTGTCATGCTTTAATTTACAAATTCAAGCTCACATTTCTCTGTCGTGGGAGTCTGCATGTCATCATTATAGGCCAGATTCAGAGTTGACTACTCTTTCTGAAGTGCAAAAGAGTGGTGGGCAGTATACATGGAATGTAGTAAGCTTATGCTTTGACGAGTGAGTCCTAACAGGTTCATCACAGTCTATACATGTCTCTCTCATTGGAGTATGTCCCGTATATTTACATTCACAGACATTCAGTCCATTTCCAGACTTAAAGAAGTAAGGGAAAGACGGTTTAGAACTTGCGCAAGACATTCATGATGTACAGTGAGGAAAATAAGTATTTGTAAGTACACCCTGTGATTTGGCAAGTTTTCCCACTTAAAAATCATGGAGAGGTCTGAAATGTTCAATGTAGGTGCATTTCCACTGTGAGAGACGGACAAAAATACTGGGAATCATTGTATGGTTTTTAAATCATTTATTTGTATGTTTTTTGCTGCAAATAATTATTTGAACACCTGAGAAAATCAATGTTAATATTTGGTACAGAAGCCTTTGTTTGCAACTACAGAGGTCAAATGTTTCCTGTAGTTCTTTACCAGGTTTGCACACACTGTAGCAGGGATTTTGGTCCACTCCTCCACACAGATCTTCTCTAGATCTGTCAAGATGACCAGCACGGAATTTCAGCTCTCTCCAAAGATTTTCTATTGGATTTAGTTCTGTAGACTGGCTAGGCCACTCCAGAACCTTGATATGCATCTTACTCCTTGGTTATCCTAGCTGTGTGCCAACATTGTCATGTTGGACGACCCAGCCATGACCTATCTTCAATGCTCTGACTGAGGGAAAGAGGTTGTTGCCCAAAATCTTGTATAACATGGCCCCATTAATTCTCTCCTTAATACAGTGCTGTCGTCCTTGCCCCTGTGCAAAAAAGCACCCCCAAAGCATGATGTTTCCACCCCCATGCTTCACAGTATGGATTGGGTTCTTGGGATGGTACTTATCCTTCTTCTTCCTCCAAACACGGCGAGTGGATTCTATACCAAAAAGTTTTATTTTGGTCTCATCTGACTACATGACTTTCTCCCAGGTCTCCCCTGGATCGTCGAGATGATCATTGGCAAACTTCAGAGGGGCCTGGACATGTGCTGTCTTAAGCAGGGGAACCTTCCGTGCAATGCATGATTTTAAACCTTGAGGGTGTAGTGCGTTACAGATAGTAACCTTTGAAATTGTGGTCCCAGCTCTCTTCAGGTCATTGACCAGCTCCTCAGTAGTTCTGGGCTAATTCCTCACCTTTCTTATCAGTGATACCCCACAAGGTGAGCTCTTGCATGGAGCCCCAGTCCAAGGGAGATTGACAATCATCTTTAGCCTCTTCCATTTTCTAACAATAGCTCCAACAGTTGATATTTTTTCACCAAGCTGCTTGCGAATTGCCCCGTAGCCCTGTCCAGTCTGGTGGAGGTCTACAATTTTGTCTCTGGTGTCTTTTGACATCTCTTTCGGTCTTGCCCATGTTAGTAGTTGGAGTCTGACTGATTGTGGGGTGGACAGGTGTCTTTATGCAGCTAACGAGCTCAAACAGTTGCTACTAATTTAGATTAAGCAGAGTAGAGGTGGACTTTTTAAAGCCAGACAAACAGGTCCTTGAGAGCCAGAATTCTTGCTGATTGGCACGGGTTCAAATAATTATTTGCCGCAATGACATACAAATATGTTATTTAAAATCATTCAATGTGATTTCAAGATTTCAGACCCCTCCATAATTTCTAACTGCAAAATTGCAGGGTGTTCAAATACTTATTTTCCTAACTGTATTTAATATCACAGTTGGATCCATAATGGAAGTACATCTAACAGATCTCACAGGCCAGCACTATGGACAAAATATGTGAAATGATTTTGTTAGTTACAACAGTCATTTTAAAGCATTGATAGATCATCCATTTACAGTATATTCAATATAAAGCTTCACTCCATTTGACAACTGAAATGGAAATAGAATTTCCCAATTTCACACCATACCAAAACACCAGGACTCTTTGCAAACATGTGGGAACAGCTGTCTTACATAATTTATGAAATAATTATTTACATCATCAAAATACTTGAAAAATGTAATTACCTTCTCGTCGGAGGTGTAGTGGTTAAGGGCGATCCACGTATGTGGTTGCTACTGCTGTGGCATTATGGGTTCAATTCCAGCTCTCAACCATATGCCAAATGTCCCTCCTCTTTCTCTCTCCCATTTCATGCTACCACTGTTCTGTCAAATAAAGCCTTCAGTCCAATACAATCTTTTAGAAAGAAACTGTAAGTACAACAATGGACATATATATTTACCAAATGCAGCCTTATTTACCACTGTCAAAATTGGTACTCATTTCTGTTAAATACTATCAATATGATGAATGAAGACAGCTCAAGATTTGCAAAATACTGTTGGAGTTTATATACAGCACACATCCATATGTACATGTAATGTTAATACAAAAATGTTATTTTACAAAACACAACATCTCTCGAAATAAATATTCTAACTAGATATCTCTTATTAAAGCAGCTTACAATGTGAATAGGATGAAAACGTAATGGCAGTGAGGTTACACAACACTTGGGTGCGTAAAGGGGCCATCAGATGTATGTGTGTGCCAAGGTTTAGAGTGAGTCTGGACATGTGATCCTCCGTGTCTCAGCACTGCTGACCTAGCCTCTAAAGCTCCAGATGAAAACAACACCTGAAACCAGAGTCCTCTGTTTGTGTGGTCAGGTGTGATAAAATAACTCCCCTGGCTCCCTCTGCAGGGGCCCAAAACATTAACCTAAAGAAGAGCCATGTTTGCTTTTGTTGTCCTTGGCAAAGACCCAAGATTGCCATAATCTTCATGAATCTGTTAGAGTGATGGACTCTGATTCCTTTGTCCGGGACTCCTCTTGGTGCTTTGGCAAAACTGGTCGGTTGGTGTAAATATCATCTACAGGCAGGAGGAAACTGACCGTCTTTACTTTGGCCCTGATAAATCAAATTTAAAAAACAGTTAATGTACTTACACATGCCACTGAGTCAGTGATCCCATACCTGTTCTTATGGACGTAGTCCTGAAACGAATGCCTGTTGCTGGCTTTCCCCACATCCACTCTGGATGAACTTCCAAAAACGCTGCCTTTCATTTCCTCTTGAAGTCTCTCCCATCCAGAGTCAGTCCTCCTCATTCGGTCCACTGGACCAGAGCCCATAGAGTACCTCCGCACAGTCATCACACTGTTCTCTGAAAAAGTAAAACATAAACTCACTTTCATACACTGCACCAGACACAATATTTACTAGCGTTTAGCCAATGTGTGGAAAATTAAGGCAAGTTTATTTGTAGTGCACAATTCGTACACAATTGTACACAAGGCAATTCAAAGTGCTTCACAACAGGACACAATTAATGAAAATCACAAAGACATGACAGAAATCACAAAACAAATTATAATAATCTATAAACGAAGTATGCAAACTTAAAATGGAAAAAAAAGAGCCATAACTGCTCCTATGACCCCACCTTTGTATGGCCCCTCCAAAACCGGTGCAGACGCGTTTCTCCTTAGGTTGAGATATGGGTTCTCCTCCACCACAGCCGTGGACGTCATGCTGGTATGGGCCACTTTAGCCCAGTGCGACCGCTGGCTGAAGTCCCCTCGCAGCTCCAGGTTCTCGTTCTCCAACTTCTTGATCTCCTCGCGCATTTCCATAACGACGTGCGCCAGGCTGCGGGTGCTCTCCATCGCGGCGCTGCTGCGCTGCCAGTACCACGGCTTTCCAAACACCGACGGAATGTCCCGGTGCTGTTGCGGCTTTAACATCTTTGCCCCTTTGTCTGTCCCTTATTACGCGTGTCTTTCTCGGTTGTGTGCTCTTTTCAATCTCAGTCCAGATCTTGTTCTGGGCAGATTATGTCGCCTTTCACCACTTATGCAGCTGAAAAGGCTACGGTGATCACCCGGCGCTACACGAGGCATGGTTTATTTATCAGCCTCGGTGTAAAGTTTCAGGAAAACTACGCGGGGGTCGGAAATGAAATGTGCACTTCACCAGAGCACGGCAACAAGAAGGAGCTGACCTTTGTTAAAGCTGTACATGCTAAGTCTGGACTGCCAACATGGCAAATCAAAGATGTACAATTTAAGTTTTCTGAGACTCCTTAGTAATGTCAACGAAAAAGTAACCAACGGTTTGGTCACTTTAAATGCCTAGTGTTATGGACTTACATGGTTCCATCACATCAAAACCACAGAAGTGTTTCCATATAAACATGGCCATGAACGTTTTATTTACTGTGGAGTGTTTAGGGTGTGATTTAGGGCTTTGTTGGAAGCAACACAATGAGTCACAGTGTGGGCCTTTGCTGAGGGTTGGAACATTAGCCTATCACCCCCTGCACTTTGGATTATACTGCAGAGGTTCCATAGAACAGCTTGTAAAGTTAGTCTTTGATGAAGATTGGAGCCAAGCAAAAATGACAAGCCACAGAAATTAAGCCACATCTGCACGTGGAGAAGCAGAAGTGTGATAGATTTATCCAAATAGTGAAGTTTGAAACACACAGGCACCACAGGAGGTCCGTCAGTCACTGTGCAGTTTGGGGTCACTGAGCATGTCCTCAGCCTCAGTCCAAGAATTCCATTAATAAATAAAGAAGCACTCTGCGTAGGCAGTAATTATACAACTATCGGAAAAATCTGACACTTGATACATCATTTCACTTTCAGACTTGGCTCAGTTCATCATAAACGCCACTAAATATTCTATTGTCACATTCTGAAAGAATATTATTGTGATTAGAACATGTGATTAGAACATGTGATTAGAACATGTGATTAGAACATGTGATTAGAACTTTGTTTAATGTTAAAACAGCCACGTACTAAATCAAAGGCCCTTAAAAATAAGTCACAGTCAGCTTTGGACTATAACAATTTTTTTTATTTAAATGTTATACACAAAACATCAGTTTTGTTCTTTTTTCAATTTAGCTAAACAAATATTTATATAGTTTATTTTATATAAAAAGAAAGGCTTAAATATTAATATTTCTTATTTACAATTCAAAACAGTACATGAAATAATAACAATTTCAGAGATAAAAATGTTACAAAACATTTGCCAGTTGAAAACTGTTAAGCAGAAAGTTTGTGAATGGTAGCGAAGATTCAAAGTAGCAATGTGGAGCAGCTCTACATTCAGACAGGAACTCGAGGTGCGTTCAACTGTCCAAGTTTAATTGTGAAATATGGCCTGTGATATAAATATATTACAATTCATACAGTATTTGTCATTTTTCATAACCTCTTACAAAGGTTGAAAACTGACTCAAAAGTTTAATCAGTTCACATAGTCTACTGTTGGACACACCTCAAGTTCAATAAGGACACTGATTTCTAAAGGGAGTGGGTTTTGGAGAGAAGGCGCATGTCATTTCTATGTGTGTTTGAGAGAAAATATTGTAGTCTACACACCTCCACAATGCTTTTACCTAATGTAGACGAATAATTCTGCCGGTAAGATAAAAGGAACTCAAAATTCACAAATGACTCCGTCTAATTCCAAAACAATAGTAGCAAACAGTCTGACTTCTATTGTAGACAGTCAAGTTTAACAACAAAACTACGAACTACCACAACCACAGCCTATTCACTTCTTTCTTTGAGTTCACTCACAATTTCAGAAAATTACAAGCTCTTAACACATAGTGGCACCATGAAGGGTTAAGTGGTCCATTGAGGTTGGCCCATTCAAAATGCGCTGTGACGTTCTGTTCCTGGTTGTCTTGTTTGAGGAATCTAGATCAAAGTTTTAGAAAATGTTAACAAAAAGTCCATTCTAAATTAAATACAAAAAGTATCAGTGTTGGCACAGGTGAAGTCTAAAAGAAAATGAGGAGTGACATGACATACCAATCTTAGAGAGATTGGACAGAGAGCGATTGGAGGCAAGAACAGTTTTTTGGGGCTGAAATTGAAGACGTTTGAAAAGATGAAAGCAAAAACAAAAATACAAAACACTGTAAATGTTTTGAGATGATTTGCAAAGAAAATAAAGAAGCAATAAATGTAAGCCATTAGATGTAAGTTAAAGTTGTGGTGTTTGTCATAGTGAGACCTGCTCATTCATGATGCCTGACAGCTCTATGAGCATGTCCCGGTAGTGAGTCCTCATCTCCTCCTGATACTCCAGCTGGTCCTCTTTGATCAGACGCTCATTCACATCCAATGCTTGTCCACATGCTTCTGCAAATTGCCTACAAAGATCCAATAAAACACCACCACAACAGACCATTAATGCACATATTGTTTCACTATACGTACATAACAGAAAGAGAAAAAAAAGACAGACACAGATAAAGATACAGCAGGAGTGCATTACCTAAAAATCTCCTTGAGAAGTTTGACCTGGTTGTCTGGATATTTCTTGGCATTCTTCTCTTCTAAAAATGCTCTGGCATAAGCCATGGGTCCAGCATTGACCTAAAAACATGAAAGGACTAATGAGATTTGATCAGAGAAAGGTCTGTATTCCCGAAGGCATGTGTGCACACCTTAGCGCTGACGCTGCCCTGCAGCTTCAGCTGGAGCCGGATCATATCCACTTCCTCTATGTTGCAGAGCTGGTTGAGTTCAGAGACTTTCCGGGACATCTCGTCTATAGCCACCTCTATTGGGTTCATTTCTGTGCTCTGCTGCTCCACTACCTCAATGCGCTTTTTTAGATAGGGGAAGTATGAACTTGCTGAATTCAAGAGAAAAACATTGTTTACAGATCAAACGCACACATTTATAATTGTGTGTAACACTCACTGGTTAAAATGGTGCGCCTCTTGCATTGCTCCTCCACATCGCCATGCTTCTTTCCAGACAGAGTGAAGGGGGTCTCAAACACAAAGCGGTTGATGTTGTGATGCCTCTCAAAATCAGTTCTTTTTTCCTGCTGCTCTTTTTCATCAAAGTATGGTACCACATAAGTCACTTGGATGTAGGCAAATTTCTGATCCAGGTCTTTAGGATTCACCTGTTTTCAACAACCAAATAAAATCCAAGATTACTTGTTAAACATACAATAACTCAACTAGGTAAAACTTACTTTATTTGAGTCCTGGATCATCTTGACATTGTCTGCACCAAATTTGTCAGAATAGAGTTTAAGTAATCTTTGTGAGATCTCAGACAGTCCTGTTAGCTTTGGCTCCTTGTAGATGAACTCCTTGCTCTCCTCTTCCTCAAAAAAACCCTATAGAGGACAACCAAAGTAATTAACATTGGCTGACTTAATTAACTATGTGCAAATGTGGGCATGCACTGCAAGATTAATATGCATGGTGTAGTTTTGACAGACAAACACTGAAGGCATGTCAGTCTAGTTTTGGACACTGTTTAAGAGTTACAAGAGGTTTAACATAAAGGTTTAAAGAGGTAAAACACTTGAAGGTAAATGGGGCTACACTCTTCTTGAGTGGAGGCGAGTCTGACCTCAAAACCCATTCATTATTTCCGAGTGGACAATTTTTGTTGTAATATGCAAGACAACACTGCAAACTTAAGGAAGCTATAGGTACAAGTGTTAATGGAAGCAGGGAAAGAGGAGGGGTAAGAATGGTTAGCAAAATGTTCAAAGACACACTAGACTTACCACAATCTTGATACATTTATATTTTGTTTTAATAAAAGAAAGAAGCACAAAGAAATATTGAAGACAAAGTCCCAAAAAGGTATTCTCAGCCATTCTATTAAGCCTTTTACAGAAACGTGTGCATGTACTTTTTAATTAATCTAAATGCTTAATGTTTCATTTTTTATCCAATACCATCTAACATATTTTGTTTAGTGTCTTACCTGGCCATAGAAAGCAACACGGTAATATCGTCCGAACAGTCTTTTCTCTGAATTGACCACCTCTGTCACCTTTAGATAGGACCGATGGATGTCATAGTAAAGTTCTGACAGCCTCTGAAATCAAACATATAGTAAAATACGTAAGTTAAGTATAATCAGTTTTAGCACAACAACATGAGCCTCATAAATGAATGCAAACACCTACCTTGAAATCCCTGCGCTTTTCAAAGACAGCGATGACTGGTTTGTTGATGTCTGCAATGAGTTCATGTCGTTCTGACTTCCACAAGTAGTCCACACAGAGCTCCAGCTGTTCTACCAACGTGTCCTGTGAAGAGTTTGAATGTTTAAAAGCTTCTGTCACACAAGTGGCTGTATTCTTGCATTGTTTGGCTAACATACCTCAGTGTAAGGAGTGTCCTGTGTGCCCGTGTCCTCTTTCATAGCCCCTTCCTCCTTCACATTTGGACTGATGCACATAAAAGCCGCCCACCCCATAGAAAAGGAAGCTGTTTTTGCCAATACAGTAGAAGGTGAAATAGAGAAAATGAATCAACAACAATGTGTATGCCACATATTCCCTCTTCTCTTTTGTAAAATGAAGACAGATTTTTATAAAGAACAAGATATTTAAAAACACACGGATATTTGTGTGAAGTGAGGGGCACAGTGACATTACAGACAGAGACCAATAAACTAGTGCAAAAAAGTCAATTTCTATTCAGTAGTTCACTTCTGGTTAAATAAAGCATACATATTTATTGAATCATTATGATTATAGAAATCGGTTGACCATAAAATGTATAAATATATTTATTTTTTTAATGTGAAAATGTTGTAAAATGTCCGATGCAAACTGAACTACTGGATGAATTGGACATTCCCCCTAAATATTCAGTATTTTTATATGCACCATTAATAAGCACATGCAATTACATAGTGAGCAACAATTCTATGCAAACGTTATAAAAAGATCAGATTCATTAATGGGCCAACCAGGATACCTTGGTCCTGCATATTCATTTCACTCTCAATCTGCGAGTAGTACCACATTATCAGATAATACTGAAATGCCAGCTATGTTCCCTTCTAGCCCAGCCCCACCACCAGATGGCCCCAGGCGCACACACTCACTGTCGGGTTCTCGGGAGGTAGTTAGTAAGGAGCTACAGTTAAAGACAGGGCTTTCTTCAGTGGACACAGTGGAAATCCTGGTCTTGTCTGCTCTCCAGTAGCCTGTTTGGTAGGAGGGTATGAGGAGGAGCGGGTGACTTTTTATACTTTGACTTTGCATTTCAAAGCAGTTGACAATAGTCTAAGCTGATAGCATGCAAGGTGAGCGACAGTCATTTCAATACAAACAATTAAATACAATATAAAAGGCAGGTAAAAAAAAAAAATGGAGGCAAGTGCTTTGATCAAAAAGTGGAAAAGGTGACATGCACGTATAAGCACAAGCAGTGGAGGTACAGTATGTTGAAGCCAACCAGTGAGTTGTTGCTTCAATAGACATGTTCAAAAGAGAATCCATGAAAATGCAGAGACTAAGCAATATGATAAGAAGTTTAGATTTTATTTTAATTTGAAGCTGGATTTGACCAAAAATGGAAAAAGCACACTGCACATTCACAGTATCTAAATATGTAGCTAGAACGGTACTTTCACTGACCTCTTCTCTTCAGGGATTCGGCAATAAGTGCTGATATATGGATGTAACACATAGCAGCCTGAGAAAAAGGCAAACCATAATCAGCAATATTTTTAGGATTGAACAGAAACATTGTCATATTCAAATGTCTAATGACTAGGTTACCTCAGAGAGATCCCCATTGCGAACATGGACCTTTGCCATACTTTCTAACCAAGTGCGCCGGAGCTCAGGTGTGCTGGCGTAAGAGTTGGCCAGGCTGTACTGCAAGTCAATCAGCATTTCTGGGTCTTTCTCATGTTCTTTCATCTGAGCAGTGGCCATCAGAACTGTCCGGATCCTTTTGGTCAAATCTTTCACCTCTGCTGGGAATGGGGTGTTCTACATTGAAACATTTAGGGAAAAAAAAATATAGAAAAGTTTAAAATGCAAAAATACAAGATATGCAGCATACCACTGCGCTGTTATTACCTTAAGATGCACGTCACCATTGGCAAAATTATTAATAATGGCAAGAGACAGTTGAAAACGCGAACCGCCAATGCCAGCATCGGCTATCAACTGGCTCACTGCCTTTATGACCTTAAAGAGAAGAGACCATTTTAAATAATGCAAAAACACATTCCTGTCATTCATGCAGAAGGTTTAGGCCCTGTCAATCTTGAGAATTGTAAACGCTTAGTCTCACTACCATAAGGTGGCGATCCAGGGGGTGCTCCTCTGTATCAGTACAATCTGTACACCTTCACCAAACACACTCAGTGCAATCATCTTTGAGGCTACCAGCTCCTGTTTTTGCCTCATATATATATATATTCACAGCTGCTCTTCACTGGCAAGCAGATTGCCAGTCCCTAAACGTTTTGTATGCTCAGATTTCAGATTTTGAATTGCTAATACAGTTTCCACTAAATATTAAATTACAAAACATGTAAACGTTGTAAATGCCAGAATGATGCATACAATAGAACCATTAATGGATAGCACAGAGTATTCCCAAACCTGCAGATGTGAGCGGACTATAGACTTTCCCTTGGTAAACTCAAAGTTCTTCCTCATGACAAAATACAACAGGGCTGCCGCCTCCATCTGAGTGGCGCTGGAGCGATGATTACAGCACTTGAGGATCTCATAGCAGAGACAGCCACACAGGTCTGCCTTACCCTGGAAAAATGCACTGGGAAACTAAACAACAAAAATAAACGTATTACACACAGATAAATCTGGATATATATTTTAATCTTTCCCATTATAGTTTACATGACTGACCTTTTGAACAAAAAGTCGTAGAGCAGCAAAGACATGACGCAGTGTGGCAGTGGACTGATTGATCTGAAAGTAGAGCATGTAGGTGTCCAGCACCTTCTTCATCAGTACATT
Organism: Chaenogobius annularis; assembly: GCA_015082035.1. Taxonomy (NCBI): domain Eukaryota; kingdom Metazoa; phylum Chordata; class Actinopteri; order Gobiiformes; family Gobiidae; genus Chaenogobius; species Chaenogobius annularis. Next base: position 1,003,533 of record BJKM01000019.1, on the reverse strand, counting down.
CTGTCCATCATCCAGCAACAACTGTTTCTGAGGGCAAAACAAAACCAAACCAATACTGCGTAAGTAGAGAAATCGCATTCGAAACTCATTAACCACCAGGTGGCAGCAGATTTATTTTTATTGACACTACATTCTAATTTATATATGCATTTATTTTAGTAAGGCTATCAGACAAATTTGAACTCATCAATTCAATACACATTTACGAAAGGTTTTTTAAAATTACATTTTATACACCGACACAAACGGTGGATAATGTGAGAAGTAGGAGGGTAGAGACCTTGTGATGGTGAATAAAAAGCTCCAGTACATCCAGCACAGTTAGGGACACCTCTGTGGACAGGTTCGCCTCTACATCTGTGGGACTGGAATCTCCTTCTGGGACATTCCCATCTACAAACAAAATAATTTATATAGGATAGAACTATTTGTCTTAATAATACACTTAATTAAAATGTGTTACCCGTCTCCATCATCTGTAATAGCTTAGGGTTGGTGAGAGCATTTTTGCCCCTGATGATGGGCATGGTTTGGGAGCGAGCATGTCTGTGACCATCTCCGGATGACATCCTAAACAAGAAGTAACATCAATCACCATTGAGAAGTTCTAAACTAAAATAAACTTGAATTACAAACAAACATTTCAAAACTTCATATTAGAAATACTGTCCCATTAACATATGTGAGTACAGACGCAAAAACGTAAACAATACACCGAGACACATGCATGGAACACATACATACAAATCAGAGTGTAACACAAACACAGTGACCACTTACATGATGAACATGTGGACCGTACTGTAAACATTTAAACAAAACATTTGTGTACAGTAATTGAGATTTCAATATTAACTTGTGTATTTAACTATATATGGATATTAGCAACAGTTATTAAGACAAAGGTGTCGTCTGTTTTAGGTAGAGGGTGGTTACCATTGTGGAAGGAGACTGGAGGGTTGAGAGGGCTGAGAGGAATGGTTAGAGGCCTTCAGGGTGCCATTGGCTTGGGTTGACTGGGCCAGCTTTACAGCCGCTGCTAGTTTCCTGTTTATGACCCAATCACACCAGAGCTAACATTGGTTAATCAAGAATTTTACAACCCTGTGTCAAATAATCCCTTATTAATGAGCATACTAACAACCTCAGTTAATTCAAAGCAATATTTACTTTTGAGATAAATAAACCTTAAACTTAAAGCACTGGGTTTGTAACCAAAGTTTATCAACAATCCCATAAAAATGTAATTCACTTAATACGATGCTACTGGACTTAATTCTCTTTGAGGTTTATAACAGAAGCTAGAGTCAGAAATGAAAATAAACTATAGAGAGTTACCCAGCCAATGGTTATAGTTTGATATTTGAACAAATATACAATATGATGTGACAAAAGATAGTGGAGACTTATGTTATATGTAATGTTAAACAGGACATGGATGGTAAACGCAGCACGGTCAATGTATAATGCTTATGACCTATGTTAGTATGACATGCGCAATATAACATGCTTTTGCATTAGCCAAAAATGCTGGACAAGACACCAAAAAGTCAGGTCTATAGAGACCAGAAAGACTTCAAACATGCAACACTTGATTAAACATTGGAAAACCGTGCAATTGATGTCAAAGACTCGGCAACATTCAGTAACAGCGGGTCATGAAAGACGAGGAGATAGGGGAGAAACATGCAAGGATGATTACAACAGCATGGTTAACAATGTGAGTCTATTTTTGTTTTCTGGAGTAGATCCATTTTAGTATGCATTGCATATGCAAATGAGTTTGTTGGTTGTAGATTGGTGACACTTTGTGCAAAATGTGCAGAGTAATTCATCACCCACACTGACTCAGACAGTGTTCAAAGAGCTAACAGACATAGAAGCAGACTGTGAGGCTGTGATCCCCTGGGCCTGCTCTTACAAATGAATGTTAAGTAGCTAGCTGCAGCAGACAAGCTCAGCACCAGTGATGCTACGACACTGCACTGCTATTTAGTTAGCTTTAGCTTACATTGTTGATAGGTACAGATACAGAGTGTATGCAGTGCAAACATAACATTCCCCATCCTCTACCAACCACCGCCTGTCTAGTCTTCTCTTGGTGTGCACCTTGCTGTGAGCGTTTGCAAATGTATGAACAGATGTGTGTCTGATATCATATGAATTATGCAGTCAATTGGGATGCTGATCAGGAATGTGTGCATGTTGAGATAATAAGATATTCCCGCAGCAACATAATATAAAGGCCCTGTTAACTTAATAATACAGCATAGACAACTCACCTGGCTATATGGCGCTTTCCAAGAAACCTGAAATGCTGAAGACACAACCTATAGAAGAAAAAAACAAAACTGTTTAATCATAAAGAGACTAAATGCAATACATGTGCTCAATCATGGATTTAACTGTAGAGTATGATGCTGCTCCAAACAGGAAACACAGACAGTTAATTCTGCAGTGCTGAGTGGAAAGAGCAGTCTGCTTTTCTCCTCTCTGAGTCATTACTTTCATCTGCTACATTTTGGCCATGATCCATTTTATTCATTTCAGCTTGATCTAAATCTTTTTGTCATTCTATAACAGTATAGCTATACAAGGTTGTGCCAATGTAAAGTTGAGAACTTACTCTAGGATGTTAAAAAAGTCAGAGATTTCCTGGTGGATGGCTCTATGCCAGTATGACACCAACACATCTGAAATGAACATTCAAACATAAGTCCAAATGAGACAGCCAGATGAAAAAGGTAGATTTTTATACATAAGGCAATAACGGAATTTTGAAACAGTATGTCCATTACTTACCCTCAGAAATGGTTTTCATTATGTGTAAAAAGCACATGAGCAGGCTGCGGGTCTCTGCCTGATCCAGTTTGTCACAACGCGAACCATAGCCAATCAAGGACTGGGGTCTGGCAAACTAATCAACACAAATGTGTCATGGTTGATTATGAACTATTTTCTGCTTGTTATGATATGATAATTGTATTTCTTTATTTCAAGATTATTCACCTTTTCACATCCGTCCATCTTCTCACTGTTCCTGTCGCTGTTGCTAGGGTTTGAGTCCACACTTATCAGAGAGCCCCTGGAGTCGGTCTGGTTACCCGTGGCAACTGCCAAGGAGGAGAAAGCTGATGGAGGGGGAGGGGTGTCTTCATAAATGTCTCATTCACATCTCTTTTTTCCATCCATATCCCAATCAACAAGATACACATCTGTGCTATATGATTGTTCACCTGTGATGGAGTTCAGCACTTCTTTGGAGAAGGAGGCATCCACCGAGTTGCCATGGCGAGTAACAGGTATGACCGCTCCAGCCAAACCCCCGCTCACGCTCAAGTCATCCCGAGAGCCCTTGGAGAGTGGTACCATGTTTATAAGGGAAGATTACTTAAATTTGTGTTTCTACACACACTCATTTATATTCACCAATTCATCCAAACGTAAAGTGCTTACTTGATCACTAGAGGTGAAGTAGATTGGAATAATGTCCCTGAGGAAAAATCGTGGCATATTGTCCAGGATGAGACCGTACAGCGGAAGGTAGAGGGAAGCTATTCTGGCTTGTTTCTCCTGTAAATTGGATCAAACAAACAGATTTCACTTGGTTTAATAATATATGTTGAGCATTTTTTTATTACAGATGTAACTTTCTTGCTTGCCATCTAAAATAAGGCCAGCACTTAAAACAAAAATAAAAAATGCAAGCCACGTATGTTAATTATAGAAAAACGCAATATGACAATTTTGACCAGAAAGCCAAACCATGTTTCAAATTTAAACAAAAGACAAAGTAAGGCTGTGAGGTTTATTTGGTGATAGACTGTGTCGTGCAGCTCTAGCCAACACTGATTCTGAGGGTACCTTGGTGGCGTAGCGTGCATCCAGAGAGTGCTTGGCCATAAGACTCTTGAGCGTTGCTAATGCTAGATGTCTGAGGTCCTGTTCGTCCTGGAGTGCCAGCCCCAGTTCCCGTAGCAACAGGCCAGTCAGGAAGTGCTTCCTGCAGAACTCTCCGGTCAGGTTGTACTCAGGGATCGAAGCTGGGGACACCAAGGGGTAAGGAATTGGGTCAATTTGTCAATATTGGCGCTTATTAGCATACAGTCAATGCACATGCAGTGTAGCAGTGCAATGTTACAAGGAATGGACATATTTACCATGAAAACTTTGTGGCTCTGAGGATGCGTGGTCTGATATGGACAAGAAAAGCAATAAATGACAGACAGAAGAGAGTGAGGTGTTAAGGACAAACAAATGGGAACACTGCCTGAAGCACAATAAAAGAATAAAAATACACCTTCTTTAACAGCACTAACCTGAGATACGCGCAGAAGGTAATGGCAGGCTGAGAGGGATGTAGTGTTCATGGTTACACACCTCTCTCAGGAAGTCAAACTTTAGTCCACATAAAGCCTAGCAGAAAATGACAACGTTTGTAAACAAATGAACTAGTACTTTGTAACAGTAGAAAGAGTATGTTAACATTACCTTGCTGTCAGTTGCAGTGATCATGTTGATGTAATTGCTGATGAGTTTGAAAGTAAAGCCTCTATCCATCATTGTAAAACCACGCTGCCGAGAAACAACAACAATACTTAGCACATTTGAAATATAATTTGCAGTGATCCTTAACAAAGTTTGTTTTATATTAGAAGACATACAGCAGACAGATCAACAACTTATATCTTCAGTCTTAACTTGAATGGATCTCTTACCTTGACAAAAGCAGCAACAGCTCCATTAGCAATGCGTGTTTCCTCTGGCAAGTCCTTGTTTTTCCAAAAAATGTGTTCGGACACAATTTCCACAAGGGACTCCACACGGCTCAAGTAAGAAGAGGGAAAACGTTGGGGCCTTGGAAGCTGCATGTGCAAAAATTAACAACAGGAAATTGTACGCAGACTTGATTGTAAATTAACACAGAGAAAACCGTACCTTTACTTTGTTGCCATCTACCAAATGTTGTGCCATGGACTTGACAATGAGCTCAAAGAAGAACCAAGAAAACTGAAAGAGTAGATGTGGAATCAATTATTCAATCAATATGTTTCTCAAAAAACTAAACAGGAACAATTTAATGAAGCTGAACCTTGAGTATGTTTTTGACTGCTGCCTGATCATTGCTCTTCAGGTCAAAGGTCATGCCCTTGGCCAACTCTTCATGGACGGTTCTGAAGCCATGATCCTCAGTTTTGAACACGTACTGTATGAAAGATTAAATATGTCGTACTTATTAGCATCGCTATCTATCAGACAAACAATGAAATGGAAAATGAAAAGTGAGGAGTCGATGTCGAATTTAGATAAATTAGATTTTGAATTGATTCAAAAGGATAGAAACACATGCCTTCTCTCTGCACATACACATTATGGTAATTTGAGTACCTACAGTAGTGAACATTATGCCAATATGTAACTATGGCAACCTTGCTATACTGCTCTTCTCCTTTCTCCTCCCACAATCCATGTTGAATTACTGCAGTTTCTTATTCATTGTCACAAATATGGAAAAACATGATTTTCTAACTACTCTGCTGTTGCCCTGAAACAGATGTTTCCGATTAAGCATGCTAAATGTGCCAGTTGTCTCCCAACTGAATCACCCCTCTTTTTCTTATAATTCTGGGCAAGCAGTTGTTTTTTTTTTTTGGCTTGAACTGAAGTCCCTGGAACAACCATAGCACGATTTCCTTTTCCTTTTGAACCATCTGAAATAATTACCTTTATATAAGAATGCAGGAAGTGATCCAAGTTTTCATCATGGCATTTTGAAACGATATAAACCAGCACTCTGCAAGACAAGGCAAATACAACTATACCTGTATACTTGTGTAATACACTTCAATGTTTTTAGATACAGCTCTATGGTGTTTATGATCTTTAACTGTGGGTAAAACACAATACCACGACCAACCTGGTGGTGGCAGTAGTAACCTCATCATTGTCATTTTCAGTCAGAACCTTAAAGAGCTGGTTGAAGAGGACAGGCAGAAATCGGATAATGACTGGGATTCTTTCCATACTCAGTAGGCCCTGAGAAACATAAAAAATGTGCAGATTATATTTATATGTTAGGTTATTGAATATATGTTTTGGATCATCTCGAACCTTCAGGCAGTTGAGGAAATTTGAGGTAGGAGGTGAAGAGAGGTCCAGCTCTCTTTTCTGGCACTGCTGAAAGAATCTGTTCAAGTGGGGGTCCTGAGACAGACACATATGATTTACAAAATGGTGGAGTTGTTTTTTTTTTTTATTAAACAATAGGCATGCTGCTGATGCTAAAGTCTGATGATTACCTGAGTATATACAGTGGAGCTCACATTGGTGGACACTTTAAAAATGGCTTTTCCCCCATCCACCCACTTCACATCTGCACAGCTCTGTAAAGTGACACCAACATAATGAATTAAAAGGCAATTACTTTAATACGTCCTTCCGTTTAATTACAAAAATTCCATTATTCTTCCCAGTTTAAATATTAAAACTTCTCTTAAAATAACCTCCCTGTTCTCACCTTGGTGTTGCTGGCTTCCTTAATGCCCAGGTAGCCCGGTGGAAGGTTTGAGGAGACGGAGATGTTGAACTCCTGAGTAGTAAGACGGCCCTCTTTAAGGAGCGGCAGCCAAGCATATCCCACTACAAAGCAAATATATAAAGGCAATTAAACATAAATTTGTATAGGTATATATGTATGTATGTATGTATATATACATACATATACAAATACAAATATACTGTATGTTATAATGCCTCTAACCTACCTGACGTCTCCAGAGCTTCTTTCCTTTTTGCGTTCGTCTTTGCGTTAATGTCACATGTGACGTGGTAAAAGGAGAAGAGGAGATGGTGCTTTTCATGTAGATGTGTGGGAAGCTCTATCTTTACCTGAGGGTAGAATGTGAAAATGATCATGAGACGTGAGCTTGTGCAGGTGGCTGACATGCACACGCAAAACATTGTTGTGCCCATGCATTTATTTACACACCTCATCATAAAAGTCAGGGTTCTGAGAATGATGCAAAACAGTGGAACAGTCTGCTGTGGTAAAAAGTGGACCTCCTGGCTTCCCATATATGCACTAAACAAAAAAGGTTTGAAAGTAAAATTGTACTGACAAAACAATAACATTATTTTAAAAGGAGCAACTCTGTTTATTACCTTTACTGGCTTTGCACTTTCTTCGTCTGAGCTGTGGAACTCTACATAGACTGCAAGATTACGAGCCTGCGAACAAAAGCCCATTGTAATACTTAAGCGTCTTTCCACGTACAAAGCAACAAGAAATAATAGCTCGACCACAATAGAGAAACAGAAACATGGGTTAGTTCATAATTGATCCTTACCTTAGCAAAGCTCTTCTGGCTGTCATATTTAAGGTGTTTAGGGTAGACGTAGATGTGGTTTTTGTAAACATGGTGTGGCTGGGTGAACTTCGTTGTGTCTTGGATAAACTCCTCAACCTCCACTGTGGGCTGGTGCTTGCTCAGTTCTTCAAATGGCTTTACTGGGACATAGGAGGAGGTCAGACAATCTAGAAATATATAAAATGTTAATTATTTTGCTGCGAAACATTATGGGATACAGTAGGATTTGGGAAAACATACTTGGATGCTCCAATGGCACATGGTCCACTGCAATGTCCAGAGTACCCGGAATTGTTTGTAATTTACTGGTTTTCTCAGCCCTATACACAGGTTTTAATTAGCAGGCATTTACATTATAACAACACTTACAATATAGCCCTTTACCTTTAGTAAAAGACAATATTTTGATATGTTAATGTTTATTAGCTCCTTACCTTCTGTATTCATTGACTAGCTTTATCAGGTCATCTGTGGATATCTTGTTGCTCTCCTGTCTGAAAAGAGGTGAGAAGCGAGAATCTCGATCCAGGGCACCATGGTTGTCTTTAAACACAGACCTGTAAAAACCAAAGAATATTAAAGATATTAGTCTGTAATATAATGACATTTTCAAAGTATTGAACATTCAATGTTGCAAAAGCACAAACCTCACAGCCCATGCAAATGGCATGCGGTACTTTCCCAGTTTACTACAGAAGTGCTTGTTTGATTTAATAATCTTCTGTACAGTCTGCAAGTGAAAGAAAAATAAATGAACAGAGGTAGAAGGTGAATTTAATACAGTGTTACATGAGACATCTTAATTTACTAAAGGGCCTATGTACTGACAAGGTATTCAATGTAGAATCGCTGGCAGCAGATTCGATGTCTGGCAACTCACTTAACAATTTAAATAAACATTTCTTGTGCGTATCATGTTTAGTTAAAGGTCTTTGGCAGTTAAGAGTCTAAACATATTTTAACGGCATTTGTAAAGAATGATAAGTGCACAGTCTATGTACCTATAATACTGAAGTGTAAAATATAAATATATTCCTTATGCAAAACAACTGCCTTTCAGACCTTGCTTGAGTCTGTGTTCTTGATGTATGGTTCTGTCCCAGATGCAATGTTTCCCATTAACACTTTTTCCACTCGGGCCACCATTACTATGTCAATGTGGGGGTTGGTCACAGAAAAGATTGCCTGTAAGTAAACAATCAAACTGTCAGAGAGTCACAGTGGAAAAAAACACTACACAGATTTGCTATATTCATAATGTACCTTTTTGGGGAAGCAGAGCCAGTGCTCCAAATCAAGACTAAGGTGGCAGTCCCCTGATTTCGTTTCTGAAGGAGAGAGGCCATTCTCTTGTCCTACCAGCCCCCCTGCCTGACCATTTGTCCCGTTACAGCAGCCCCCGAGCATCTGACGCACAGCCTCATGGTTCAAGTCCACGTGAAAATCTGCTGAGATTTTTTTGCCTTCTCTTATATCCATTAGGGCCAACGATACAAAGAAAGGCTCAATCTGGAATGACAGGCAGACGTGTAGTTACAAACAAATACACAGTTAACATGTAACAAGTTAGTGACTTTTACATTGGTTACTGGCTCAGTGTCCACTTCATTGAGAGAGCCCTGCAGCATGAGGTTAAGGCTTCGACAAGTGATCATAAACCTTCTGCCTAACTTCTCCTCAAAGGGACGCACAGTTGGCTCAGAAGATGAATGTTCCGTCCGTGGGCTCCTTAAAACCTATACAAGGTAAAACACATAGCATTTTACTCTTTTCTGTGGTATTTTAATCTTTTATATTCGAAAATTTAAAAAAAACATGCAGACGACTTGTGAAATGAAACATACAGGGGTGTCAGGATCAAGCGAAAATAGATTAAGTCTCTCCTCCCTCCTGGCACAGCGAATCCCCTCGTCCGTCTCTGCAATATACTGTAAAAGAAGGTGAGCACAAGGGTTAATAAAAAGAGGTTATCGAGTATGAATGTCACAATAACATATCGGATAGACAAAACAATGTTAGTTTAGTATATTTTTACAGAAAGTCATCAAATGTGAAAACCTTTGCCAACTCAGGATTGATTCCATTCTCTGTTGTGTCTTCATTTTCCTGTAAACAGCCGTCACCCAACGACAGATCAAACACATCTGGAGAAAAAACAAACATAACACAGCTTTATTTATCATAGTTTTGTTTAATGACCATGGCCAGATGTTGGAAAAGCATTCCATTCTTGTTCCACCATGGCGGTATTTTTAAAAATAGTCTAACCCTGGCGGTGTTCGGTGAGGTCCAAACTCTTGCGGTCCGGGATAGGTGCATCATGGGGACTGATTTGTAAAATGCGAGACAAAGTGCTGATCCACTCCTCCATGTCCTGCTCACTTTCCGCGGCCAGCACGAAATAAGTCACCTCATTCATCTTCAGCTCAAAGGCATGCTTCCTCAGGCGGTTGTTCTTGGGAGAAAAATAAAATGTTGAAATATTGAATCACTGCCTTACATGAGATCTTGAACATACCTGTACTACACCAGTGCAGGAGTCAAGAAAGATGCACCCTTTAGGCTCTTTTGAGATCTTTTCATCTTTGTAGAAGTTCATGATATAGGAATTGTCTGTCAGTTGAGTCAGCTGGAAATATCTCCTTTTGAAAGACTGCAAAGAAAGTAAGCACCGCTTCACTAACAACTGTATGAGTTATATTGCATTGTATGAATTTTATATTGTGTCAGACTCCTTAACGCCCAGTCTTCTAAGATATGCTGAATGCTTTCTGTCAAAACATATCCCCTCTGGCTAACACAGATGCAAACCTTAACAAAGTCCCCTTAAACGGGGAGTCCTTACCCGGACAGTAATACTGTTGTTGACAGTGCTGTTAAAGTTGCCCTTGTAGAGCCAGCCTGACCGAAACACTCCATTGCATCCTGTGCCTGATCCAGCCCCACCTCCTTTGGAGGAGGATAGAGAGGTGGTGTCCTGTAAACACAAACACATTAACATGCAACAACAGAGAGCTGACGATCGATAGGAGAAGGGAAAGTTTATAGGTTTATTACATTTACTATCAGCCATTTTTCATCTAAATGATGTCCATGGCTTAAATGCTGGTGGCTAACCTCTTTTGTAGAGTATTTCTAAAAACTCAAGCAGCAGTAAACTCATTTAAACAAGAAAAGCAGGATGTTTCCAACTTGCAATACATTCATACTAAAAGCATTCTGTCAAGAGAAGAGGTTTACTGACCTCATCCTTGTCCACATCCTCATAGTCGATCTCAAAGGAATGGGATGGCAGCTTCTCTGCTTTGAATAATTTTCTAGAAAGCAATAGAGAGAAAGAGAAGGGGAAAAAACAGAACAACACATGAATTTTGTATATTATATTGAAAACATTTCCATGAGTCTTTGTCAAAAGTTAACAGTCATTAACCTTAAGGAAAGATGGACAGCTGTTCAAAATCTTCTGGGAATTTTTAAGTGTTTGTAATCCTTTCAGTTGTTATCCAAATAGATTCAATGAATTACTTGTGTCTCTAGGTTTAAGCTCCAGTAAAACTGAGCACACTATCTACATCCTGCTTAAAGACCTAACTATTAGGTCATGTGAACAGACCCAAAACTACAGTGGCATGAGGGAGACATTCCTGTGGTGAGAGGGGCTGTCCGGGTCAGACTCTGTGGGACTGGGAACACTGAATGACTGACAGGATCATTTAAATAAATCACTGGGTATGAATGGGTGCCACAAAAGAGTATATTTTTAAAAGAGTCATATCAATAAACAAAACGTCTTGTCTAATGACCATTTTGTTTATGACATCAAGATTGAGGCTTGGTCCTTGTTGGACTTGAATAGTATGTTTTACCTTTTAAACAATATTGAATGATTAAGTGGAGGAGTGCAGTACCTGGGCAGGAGACGGTAGTCTCCAGCGTAGTCGTCATGCATAAACTGGACTACATTCAGGTCGGAATTATAAAATTTACAGGCCTGGTAAAAGATTAGTAGTTAGAAAAATCAAATAAAATCAATACTGTGGTATATTTCTATTGTGCAAGAAATAAATAACACAATTCAACACACCGTTTGTAAGTGAAAGGTACATTTACAAAATAAATTATGCCCATGTCTGTGTTTTTAGGTATAGGTAAACATCTTTAAATCGAATATGGTCAACCTAAAAGATCTGCTTTAAATATTCACCCCCAAAATCCCAACTAGAACTGGCCTTTAAGCAGGCATAAAGCATATAAATGTGTAGTGTAAGTTTAACATTTCTAAAGCTTCATACCAAGCTATTGATACTTGATGAACTTCTTATCAACATTATTAGTAAATTCTTGTCCCAAAGGCATTGCTAGTATAATGCTATACTGAAGTGATCACCTTTTTGTTAGTACTAGCATTGTAAACCAGTGAGAGATTACGGCAACCATTATAATACATTATTTTACTGTAAAACTACTGTTATTATACCATAATTACAATATTTTATTATAAAACTACTGTTATCATCATAAAGCAAACTTATGGCTTTCCAATGGTGACTTCCACAGTGGGCACTAAACTGAGGTTATTCCTTTCATCTGCACATCTAAACCAGTTTATATATACCGTATATAGACATTATATAGACACAGAATCAAAACGTTTACACACAGTGTAGCAGCACACAAGTATTTAAAAGGATGTTACAGCTGCATGCTCAGCCTCACCTGTCTAACCAGCAGACATTCAGCCTGACCCTCTGCCCCTTCAGGGACTGTGGATTGGAGAGTTCGCCTCTCCTGAGGCACAGTAGACACCTGTGGAGATGGAAAAGGTCATCTCAGAATGCTTTTAGGAGGAAAACCTAACTGCAACTATTTATTCGTTAAAGATATGTCACAAACTTACTTAAATATCAAAACACTAGTGTTGTAATTCTTTAGTCGTTTTGCCGATTCATCGGTCAATGGTGTCTTAGACGACCAACATTTTTACCAGTCGATTTATTATTTTATTTAGATTAAACTATAGGACAGCATAAAAGGAGATATGGAGTGAGTTAGATGAACATTTTGGAGTGAATCATGAGTTTAATTAAATCAATATATCTCTAACTCATGAATACATTTATTGGTACGCTTCTGTAAAAATGTTTGTTTTGGCATGAACTGTGCGGTTACATACATGGAGAAACGTCATCATTTTGAGAGCTTTTGCCACTCCCTCTTTTACTCGACTGATCGGTCGATAGGACATGTCTATAGTCTACCAAGAATTTCTTTAGTCAACTACAGCCTTACAAAACACAAATCTCACCTTGAAATCATTGTCAGGAAAAAGGAGCAGGTCTCTGAGAGGATCCTCCTTCAGCTCATCCCCCAGCTCTGAGATGACCGCCTCGTAGTCCAGAGGGTCAATCAGCTTAGGCTTTTCCTGCTGTTAAACAAACATGTACAGTCCAGCTTGTGTTAAATATTCTCATTTTAGATTAACACAAACAAGTGCTAATAATAGGTGAGTCATAATGAAACAGAACTAAAACTGAAGCTAATGATGATGCTGTGACATTTTAGCCGCAGTAATAAAGGAAGTACAGCACTATTCAAGTTCTTTTGACACACCTTAATAGTGCTGATTAAATTATGGAGGAACAACAGTTTAACATGCCAGCATAGTCATAACACAGCATGGAAAATATGCTTAATATTACCATCTTAAAAATAGTCAATTTAACCCCTAATGTGTGCTAAAAGTAAAAAGGTACGCAAGATACCATTTCTACACCAGATCTAGGTGCTATGGCTCTGATTTAGCAGGTGAAAAGCAATATACAGTGCACATTTCACAGCTGGCTTAATGAGTCGAGTCACTCTAGGACAAGAGTAGACACTGAAGCAACACCAAAACTAGAGCTGCAGAGGCTGTGGTCTGAAGCAGAGGAAGTCAATCACACGTGGCCCTACTCTCACACGCCGCAGCTTGTCAAATGGAGTTAAACCATTAATAACTTGCTATTTTGTTTTGTGTATTCTTATTTGGATGTATATACAAACAGAAAAAAATCAATTAAACTGAAAATAAATAGAAGAAAACCGAGCGTGTGTTTTTTATGGACTCATATCACATTATGACATTATGGAACGTTTGTCTTATCATAATTATCCCTACAACCTCTTTTCAATTCAAGTACCGGTATTTACATGTAGAAATCAATGAATCAATAATACTACAATCGACTACAATAATAAACAAAAGTATATTACACTGAAACAAAAGTAAAAGACAACAATATTAAGTACAAACATACTATACTTATCCGAGTGAAAGCCGAGCGCACACGTTTGGTCTTTGTTTTTCTCCTGAAAGTAATTTTGCTTCTGAAGCTCATTTCCATAAATGGATACTACAAATAATAACATAAAAATTTAACTGGATGACTTTAGTGTAGATGTTTTCGTCATGTGCTCCATCAAAGGCAGGATGAGAATGAGTTCGTTTAGTGTGGTGTGCGAGTACATGTGGATGTAGAGGAAGTAGATGACGTCCAACGTATATTTTTACCACAAACACAACATGCTAACAGTGAGAAAATCCCCAAAGAGTCAGCCAACCAGAGACTATGGTTACACATCACCCCCTTTCTTCCACCTATTGAGTAGCTTTACTTTTCAAATTAACTTTGAGCATGTAACTGTGAAATTCTAATGCACAAATCAATTGTTGAGACACAATTATTATTAGTACGGCATGCACACAGACACACTTCCTCCATCAAACCTCATAGCAGAACAGAATTTGTTATAGAGGAAGTAAGCAGTGTCACCAAAATCTGCAGAAAGCCTTTGCTTAATATGTTAAATAAATAAAACAGTAAAAATGGCTGGTCTTGCACACCAGCAGAAGACTGTTGAGAGCAGAGCATCAGTCTGACCTGCTTTGAACTGCAGAGCTCACACCCAGTGTTTCACATGTGAACACTGCAGTATTCTGTAGTGGCTCAGCCCTGCTCCTCATCCTCCCTGTTGCACAGCACCTGCCTCTGTTGGCTCATGTCTCTGCCCCTCCTTTCAGTCTCGCTCTCCTCTAATCAAACACCCCACTCCTTCATTTCATCATTTGCCTTTGATTTCCTCTCTGTGTTTCCTGCCCTCTTTTGAACCAATTGCATGTTGGTGATGTTGGTCTGCTGCAGCAATGGTCGCAGTTGCACTGAACACGGCACTGGCCATAAGTGAAGCACTGAATGGAGTTGAATGGTGACTGTTCCATGTCAATGTGAGGACCCGGAGACCCAATGACAAAGAGTGACAGGGAGAGGGACTTGAGGGCTGATGGGGGGAGTCCCAGGGCTGTGGAAAGTACTGACAGAAGACATCTGCTCTACATCATTACAGCAACGCAAGGACTGGTAAAACTAATGTGATTTGAACTTCATAGAGGAGGCTCCTTTGATGAAAAAGGGTTGTCTAATAAAAAGTGTGACACGATCTAGAAAAAAACAAGCTGCAAAAACTACTGCTTTAAGTCAACAAAATTATCCACAGAAAAATAGAAGGCATAAAAGAAAAGGATTGGACTACTACAATTTTGGGGGGTTTAACAAAGACAATCAGACTGATGTAAAAATGCATGTGTGTCCATAATAAACTTGACCTGTACCTGTAGTTGGAGTGTGTGTGAAGAAATCGGTCACATTTAATTCATTCAAACTATGTAATTTAAATCAAGTGTTGGGTTATCTCATTCATACATAAATTGGAATAGCTATTTTTAACACCACAAAAGTAGGAGAAGGAGCACATTTTCCCACAGATACTGGATGCCTCATGACTGACCCCACTTTACTCCCCCCCCATTTCCGCCTTAATGATGAAGCCAACCAGAGCCCAGTCATTGATCAACATGCATCAACCTCTGCAGCAGAAAGTTCAACAACAAAAGACACAATTTCCCACTGGACTCCATTTGTTACAAGTGCACTGGATCCCAACATGCATATTGAGATTGGTGCAGGGAGTTGTGCAGGTTACCATGACGATGACTGTCAGCGGTGAGGTGGTAGTCGCGCTGTACGCCTCTAGAGTAGGTGTGGCCGCGTCCAATGACATCTGGTCGTGTCGCACGCACATGTGTCCACAGTCCGGCCCTCCCACTGAGCGCAACAGCAGCACAGCACTGGCCGAACAGCCCATAATCCACAGCGCCAAACCAGATCTACACCTGCTCTAAAGCTTGTTTTACTAGAGCTAACATAAGGCTAGTAAGTTGGCTGAGTCTAGCCCTTGGTTTCCATCTTGTGCTACTCTGCTGCACTGCTACAGTCAGTCGCGGTGCTCTACCAGCCAGCAGCCTGTCCCTCTCTCTTTCCTCTCACACACACAGTGACTGCAGATGTGAGCGGTTCAGCCCAGCTCACTAACAAATCACAGTCTGCAGTGGCTGTCAGCTGACCAGAACCAGCTGCAGCACACACACACAGTCTACAGGAGTTTTGCTGATTTTCATTTTTCTCCATCCATTTTCACTCAATCACTCACGCAAGCACTTAAAGTGTGTGCAATAGTATGGGGTTAAAGAACATCGTTTTTACACGAAAAGCACATATGGAAAGGATGTTACTGTCCCAATAAAGGAAATTAGAAGAAGAATGTAGACTCCCACAATGGTAAATGTACAGTGCCCAGTGTTGAATCTAAAACCAAAAATAATCCTTTGAGTTTTACATAAAACACTGGACATAGTCGAGCTGGACGATGTGACAACATATTTCTTTTTTCCCCCTTGTAACAATAACGATATTCAATTATAAAAAAAAATCCTATTAGAAACAAATTAAAGAGGGCTTTCATTAATTTCTTGAACAAAAACAATAATTGTTTCTAATAATTGCTATTTAACACAAAGAAATACTCAAATCTCTTCCTCCTTCATGTAAACCTCTTGATTAAAAAGACTCGTTGATGATTAGA
This sequence comes from Chaenogobius annularis, assembly GCA_015082035.1. Taxonomy (NCBI): domain Eukaryota; kingdom Metazoa; phylum Chordata; class Actinopteri; order Gobiiformes; family Gobiidae; genus Chaenogobius; species Chaenogobius annularis. Next base: position 987,208 of record BJKM01000019.1, on the reverse strand, counting down.
AATTACTGAATCTCGATCTCTAATCAAATTAAATTTATTGCGTAACCGAACAGCAGTAATCACACATGCAATCATGAAATTGTGATGGAAAAGTCTTTGGAAAAACTATACCAGTAAACTTGCTGAAGGGTAAATCATTACGAACTCCCAAATTAAAAACTGTAGAAAACTATTCAAATTAATAGTTTATGTAAATGTGTGTATACTGTACTGATAATGGCACAGAACCCAACCCTTCTGGTGCTAAACATCTGCATGGACTAAAATAATAAGACCATGTTCCAGACTGGAGGTTCCAGTGCTGTGTGTCTCTCCTTTATGTGTGGATATTGAATGGAAAAAGGGGAGTGGATGTACAGATGTATATAAGGTTCTGTAGGTAGAGCGTGCATGTGAAATTCCCCTTTCGGTTCAACGCTCGGCGAGGCAAAAGGATGCTGGCTGCAACAATATGTTCCATTACATCACTGCTAATCTGCAGCTTTGGTCCATTCATCACTTTTACCAATGCATTTTCATCATGTCATCTATTTCTTCCATTGTTCATGTCCAATTCTAGTTCCGGATGAAAATGCTTTGTATTATAATATTATTGCAGTACATGGTGCACATAAAATAATGCTCCCAAACCATTGGGTACATTTATCACTATCCATGTAGCGTACCAAAAATATGAGACTTAAATTCTAACATTTAACATACAAAAGTTTATCAGTTGGCTTAAAAACGTCAACAGAATGCTATTGTGTGCTGAAAAACTGACCTATCCTAATCAAATTAACATAGATTGATGAGCAGAGCCATGTGCCTTTACAAACATTTTTAAATTGATTATTAAAAGGCTTCATTACCACTTACATTTTTCATCTGTAAAAAAAAAAATATCCATTTGTCACACATATATGCTTTTTTAAAATGTAGGTCCGGTTTAATAAAGTAATTTGTAAATATCTTTATATTACCACTGACCAGCTCAAACTTGGCCTAAATGAGAAAGAAAGTTTGAAAGAAGTTGAATCAGCATCATTTTATCTCTAAGTTTGTCACACAAGATACAGAGGCCGGCCAACTGCAAATCTTGAGCTCTCTGCAGAGCGGATGTTACCATAGTGATGATGCCAGGTCATTAGTGTCCATATCAGTGTCCCCCACAGTCCCACCCACCACCTCCACAAACGCTCATTATTATAATACTTTACACAGATAAATATAAACAACATGCAATAAGGGTCCACTGTGAAAGCATCTGTACGTAAGAGAACCCCAATTATTCTCCGAAGCAGTGTCCAAACATCAGTGCAGTGAGTACAAAGTACAAGAAATAAACTCGGCCCACCACCACCAACCCGTTATCAAATACCATTGGCTCTCACTAGGACAACATGCCTGATCACTTGAGGGTAAAACACAGAGAGCGCCACAGAGATGAGCTTTGTTGAAATGCCAGAAACTACACAATAGTCCGGTCATGCAAATATGCCCACACAAACATGCCCAGCAGATGCCAGTTGTCCCCATGTTATGCAGCTAGCTCTCATTCACTCCAAACAAGATATCATCAGCACAAAGGAGATTGGTTTAGTCTCACCAAAACTATTTATACACGAACTGGAGATAAAAATGTGCATGAACATTACAAAGGGCACACATTTACAATTCAACCAAGCATTTAAGCAAGCTCTGCAGATGTACAGACCCTACTGCTTAAGCCCCTTGCCATCTACTGATTCTTCTTGTGCAGGAGTAATTGCTTTTGTGCAATTAGCCAACAATAGACATCACGTCATAAAGTTAAAAAAAACATTATTCCTAGTTGACGCCTTAATATTGCAAACATATCATACTGGACACAAAAGCTATCGATATGGTAGAGGTAGGTAATATATAAAAATGTAGATACTATCGTGAATATTATTGATAAGCAAAATTAGAATATTGAGTACGTCCTTTATAATGAAAATAATTACAATTCGAGCCATGTATTGTAAAATAGTAATACGAATGTAAATATATGCGCATTTTCTCCCTTGAAGAAAAGTGATGCCTCTCCTTCTCTCTTCATCAACTGTTGCAGTGAATCTCCCCTGATTAAACACACTACTGAAATATCTGCAGTAGATTATGAAACTCCCCTGTGATTGGTCAGTAAAAACAACTTGAATTGTATATATACTTATAGTTTCCTGCCTTTTTCTCACTGTGACCCTGGTTGGGTTGTGTCTGAATCTGGTGAGAATGACATCACTGGGTGTACAGGGCAACGCGCCACCATTATTTGTTGAGCTAATGTCTTCCATCTGTACAGCCCCAGTCCGTATAATTCTTGTGTTTGAGTTAAACCTTGACAGAGAACATTGTTGAAGGCGACAGAGTGGCGGTAGTTGGGTATAAATGATTCTGCAGAAGATTGGGTCGACAGGACAATGCTGCACAAACCATTTGAAGAGAAAAACATGTAAGGCGTTTTACTGGCTTTGGATACTTCAGCCAACTGGGCCAAGGAGGAAACCACACTCCATTTAACCTGTTACAGTGCCTTGTAAGCAGTTTGCTCCTCTGTAGTTAGGTTCCCCATAGTGCTGCAGGCTGACTCATGCCAGAGGTGTTTGATGTGGTGTGCTCTTCTACTAAAATTACTTGGGAAAACATGAGGTTGTTCCCATGGCCACCACGACAGGAAGGATGCTGTCACTCATTGGCTCTAGGTTCCCAGCGATCAACGGTCTGACCTCAAGAGATTAGCTGTACTAAAATTGACAAAAGGTCAACATGTTTATGGTAAACACTTAATTTTCATATTTCTTTTTGTTTGTAGTATCAGGATTGCACACAGTTATCCCCCTTTCACTTAATGTAACTTGGTACAGGCACAAATACCAACCAAGATGTGATTATTTTGCGTCCAACATTCCCATAAAATGTTATGCAATGTTATTGTTTAGTGCATATTCATTGATTCTATTCTTTAAAAAGTACTAGATCCAAACCTGAAAGTGCACTTTAATTTCAATAAGGATTGACTGCAACCGCTGCACTCCATAAAACCTCAAACTGCAAAAGCAGCACTGCAGAACAAAGTCTGGTGCACAAACAGGAAGACAAAGATTAAAATGGTTCTTTTTGCCTGAAGTAACCTACGAGCTACAAAAGTCACTTCAGGCAAGATTTAAGAACTCTTTCAACCATCCCTGGTATTTCAAATGGATTTAAATCCAGATGCAAAAGCCAGTGACTACAAATGTCAAAGATAAAGGATCATTACGTGCATGCCATTCTAGTTAGCCGCTCAGCTAAACTCAAGCGACAAGTTGTGAATGTTGGGTTTTCTGGTTATAGGCATGGAAGGGGGCACGGACATACAGTGCCAATGCCATCTAGTGCTAAAGGATCAACATAGCAAGTTCAGAATGTCCCTCACTACTGTAACCAGCAGGTGGCGCTCCAAGCCACACTACATTCTTGACTGTTCTGGTTTCTGGTTTATTTAGACAAGGAAGTTATTAAAATGTCTTTAACTAAGATCGTAGGTCCTGGGCAAGAGAGATGGGGGAGGGACCTCAGACAGGGGGAGATGAGAGGAGAGAGCAGGGGAAGTGAAGTGCAGCTGCCAAGAGCAAGGGGAAAATTTCCATTCCCCTTGTACTAACCTCCTTTAAAAATCCACATAGACCCACCACAACAATGAATAAAGCATACTGCGTTTCTTTAGGTTTAACTTCAAGACCCCTACATTATTTTATTCCATTTAGACAAGGATATAAAGAATTATAAATGGAGCAGAATTAGGAAATCAAATCAAACTATTGTGCTACGTTATTTTTGATTTTGTTTAGGGATTATGGCAGAGACAGTATTTATGTTTTATGAAATTATTTTATTTTATTTTTCAATTTGCAAGTAAAGGGGGGTAAGAAAAATAAGAATATACTGTACTTCTACTCACTACTTTTCGAATATGGGAGAATTAAAAACTGTTTTTGTAACTGTTGGTGCAATGTTTAACTGTAGCAAATAAAAAAGTACACAGAAGTACCAAGATATTCTCTAGTTAGCTTTTTTAACGGCTGGGAAAATAACCTAAGTTACCGGTAGATAAAACAACACAAATTCATGCTTTAAAAAATACCAACAATTATGTATTCTGTATTCTGTATTCTGTGTGTAAAGACTGTGAAAAAAATACTTCATCAAAATGATTCTTCCATTGCAGACACACAGCTTCTCTCTCAGCTCAACCCATGCCTGATTGATTCCCTTTCCCACGTGGCATCTCCCCTCCTCCTTGGCCCATAGCCTTCTTCAGCCCCCTTCAGCCCCCCCTGTCTTGTGCTCCAGCTGCCATTCATAAACAGCTGATCTCTATCGTTGTCTTTTGCACTATGGAATTCACCATCACTACTGCTGTCTTTTTGGGACAATTCTTTTGTTTGTTTTATCCAGGAAACACTACATCTCAGTCCATAAATATGAGCAAAATCAGAACATATACATTTTTTATTTTATTTTATTAATGGCAATAAAATATTGCAAAAATTAACAAAACAGTTACAAAACAAACAAAAATATATCCCACCCTTCACCTCACACTCACATACAAAAACTCATCATAAACTAAGACGAAACTAAATAAATAAGAAAAACGGACAAAAAGAAAAGGCCAAAAAAAGAAAACAACACTAGTATTTCAATGTGTTTTAGTAGGTCATGTCATTTAAAAATAATAATAATAATTATGAAATAATGTATTATTATTATTATTATTATTATTATTATTATTATTATTATTATTATTATTATTGTCGGTGTAATCCCTCATTCGTCCAAGAGTGTTCAATTGTAGAAAAAGATTCAGTTGTAGTCATCTGGACTCTTTTAGAAAAATAGAACGTTTCGACTCCCATCCAAGAGTCATTCTCAATCTGTGAAACAAGTCTGAGAACTCAGGTTTGTATCCTACTCTGTGAAAGCCCTGCCCATAGGGCCGGAACCCTGATAAAGGCCATCGAAACCAAATGGGATGCAATTTTTTGGAGAGTCCCGAGACATAAGGGATAGAGACACCCTTTCTTCATGGTTCTGTTTCCCTTTTGTCCCTTTTGTCCTGCTTTTGGTTCTCTTCACTTTGTTGTATCCACAGGCTGAGAGAGGCATTTCCTCTTTCCTCTTGCCCTCTGAGCTGGTGGGCACCTGGGAATGCCTCCACCTCCGGCTACTCAGCAATTCTTCCTTGGGATAGACCACTTGAGGAAGTGAGCCATCCAGCCGCCCCATCAAGAGGTAGTTGGGCGTCACTGGATCGGGATCACTGACATCCGAATGGACATAGCCTAGTGGCTTGGAGTTTAGGATGCACTCCACTTCCACTAACGCGTCTTCAGGTTGGGGTTGGGCTCCAACTGTAGTGTAGAGGGCCGTCTTCACTGACCGTATCTCCCACTCCCCCGAAATGAGGGGCTGCTGGCGGATTGAAGTGGAAGGCGATCTTCTGAGGGGCCAGGATCTTCTGCAAGGCGGTGGTCATGGACCTGAAGGCGGTTCGGAGTTCACTCTCTCCACCACGGAAGTTTTTGCCCTGATCTGAGAACAGCTCCGCCGGAGTTCCCCTCCTGGCAATGAACCATCGGAGCGCCATGAGGAAAGAGGCGGTATCCAGTGAGGTTAGGACATCAAGGTGGACGGCTCTGACCGTAAGGCATTTGAATATGATGCCCCACCTCTTCTCCACTCGGCGCCCGATCTTGACCTCGAAGGGTCCAAAGCGGTCCATGCCTGTCGAGTAAAAGGCAGGTTTGTAGAGGTAGACAATCCGCAGGTCAGCAATCTGGGGGACAGACGGTCGTGACCTCCATCTGCGGCACTCCGGACAGGTTCTTTGGTGGCGTCGCACCACTTCTCGGCCTCTCAGGATCCAATAAGCACGCCTGAGCTCCGCAAAGACCCTCTCGGGCCCAGGATGGAGCAAGCGGAGATCAAAGAGGGTGACAGGGTGTGTTGGATCTAGGACCAGCGGGATCGGAATCGGCAAGATCCTCACAACGGCGGAGACGCCCACCTACGCGGATGACCTCCCTCGCCTGGGTCGAACTGAGGAGCGAGTGCGATGAGGCGACTGCTGCGGCTGATGGGTCTGCCGGACCTGAGAAGGTGGTACTCCTCCGGGAAGCTCTCCTGCTGGGCTCGTGTCAGCACGACCCTCTCTGCCTGGATATAGTCCTCAGCGGTTATGGTTCTGCCGCCAGAACCATAACCGCACATAAGCACATCACACATGAATCATGAGGAAGTTAGACGTTAGAACGTGGTTAAAGGCTCAGAAAGGTGCATTTAGAAGATCCAGAAGATGTCTCTTTAAATCTAAATCATTGCTTTAAAGTTGCACTAAAAACACTTTCTGATTTCAGCGAATATTTACAGAGGAAGCTACGATCCAGGCTTTATTTTATGTCACTGCGGAGTTGCCCCCCTCAGGACCTGAAGACGTGCACGGTACGTACCACGTACTGCCTGCAAATGGGGCACTCGCTCATTCGTTTGCCACACCGTGTACACGTGATCATGTGACCACACTCCAGCAGCACAGAGTCGATGGGACCGTCCATACAGATCCTGCACAGGAGCTCGTCTGCTGCTGCGGCGCCCCCCTCATCATGGTGGAGAACAACTGGAACGCTGTTCAACAGTACGCGGCTGCTCTCTGTCGGACGATCGAGGTACAGGACATCTGTAGGTTGCTCTCCTTCCAGTGCAGACCCAGTAGCTGGGGCAGGTGCCTTTGGGGTCTTGATATTAACCTGGTGAAGGACCTGCAGGTGGCGACCCTGACACAGGTTGCAAAGTTTCCGTAAGGTGCACTGTGCCGCCTGGTGTGAGCGGGCACAGCGCCAGCACCGCTTGTTGGTCCTTATCCAGTCCGCGAGCTGCTTCTGGCTAAGCTTGGCGATGTCCGGACACCGACTCAGGTGGTGGTTACGGTTATCGCAGTAGGCGCAGTAGGGCTGCGGCCTAGCTTTGTTGGAGTTATCCCCTATTGGGGTGGACGGACTTTCCGCACCATGAAGGACGGTGATGGCACGCCTTCTTGGTCTGGCGTCGGGTTTCTCCTTGGTGCTCCTGGGAGTGGGCAGTCCAACAAACCCCAGACACGCAGATTCACACTTCAGCCATGCGGCCAGGTCTTCCAGGGTGCAGCTCTGATCAGCGCTTTTGAAGACGCTCCGGAGAAACTCGGCTCTCTGTCCGAGAGGAAGCTTGCTCAGGAGTATATCCACATGGGCGCTGCACTGGAGTTCAATCGCACCGTCCAGGCCCAGGGTCTTTAGGATGCCTACAAGTGACTGTATTCGGAGGGCGAAGCGCGCAAACGCCACCACATCCCCCTGGCGTAGGTCTGGTGTCTCCATCACGTCTGCGATCCTTCTCGAGGCCATCTGACGGGGCTGGCCCAGACTGTCATTCAGGGCCTTCATTGTGTCACTGAAGGGTGTCGTCGAGTGAAGGTAAGAATCGGCCGTCAACCTCGCCTCATCCAGCTGCAAATGATCCAACAGGACTCGGTACTTGAAGGTCTCCGTACTCTCTGGGGGCAGCAGGTCCTCCAATGCAAACTTCAGACGGGTAAACTCCCCAGGATCATAACGTGTGAGCTTCGGGATGCTAGGTCGAGGGCCCTTGTAAGTCTCTGGAGCTATTGCCTGTCGGGGGTAATCCGTGGCTCGTGGTGTCCTCCTTGATTGCGGAGGCGAAGGTGAAGACAATTGAAGCCGTCCTGTTGTTGGGCCGGCTCCAGACAGTGGCCCTGTACTCCGAGTTGGCTTAGGCCGAGGATGAAGGGACGCTGTTTCCTCATCGCTGGTTCCACTGTCCCGTTTATCGTCCATCTTCTAGGGCAGAAACAGCTCAAATCCGGCTCAAATACCATTAATGTTGGGGAGACATCCCCGGAGTCTCTGGACTGCGAGGTGTTGGTTCAGGATTTTTAGCCGTCACTGCACTGGAGTGCCGGCCAGAGTACCACTTGAGGCCCGGACAGATAACTGGGCCGATGGAAACCACGAGGAGACGAAAAAAAAAGGGTTCAGTAGCTTTATTGAACCAAACAGGTGCCCACAGGTTGCTAACACGTTCACTGAACCCCGACAACAGCAATACTAAAACTTAAGAAGAGCGGGCACGCTCTTTAAAGCACATATAATGTCATAAAGCATAGGGATGTCACAAAGCACATCATGCAAAACATAAAGGAAAGAATAAAGGTGACATCGTAAAGGACACTGGTCATACAAGCAAAAAGGAAAGAATAAAGGTGACATCGTAAAGGACGCTGGTCATACAAGCATAAAGGAAAGAATAAAGGTGACATCGTAAAGGACGCTGGTCATACAAGCATAAAGGAAAGAATAAAGGTGACATCGTAAAGGACGCTGGTCATACAAGCAAAAAGGAAAGAATAAAGGTGACATCGTAAAGGACGCTGGTCATACAAGCAAAAAGGAAAGAATAAAGGTGACATCGTAAAGGACGCTGGTCATACAAGCAAAAAGGAAAGAATAAAGGTTACATCAGAAAGCATGATTATTATGGCAAGACTGGAGCGCCCACTACTGGATGCCCCGCTAACTACTAACTCATGGGAATACAGAAATCACAGGCCTTTTGTACATTCGGGATGCAGTTATTATCATGTAAAGCAAATCATAACACTGACAACTGCAGTAAAGAAAAACTGTATTTGAATAGCAACATTGTAATTAATCATGCAGTAATACGCCTACATTTGACACCAACACAAAGCCTACATGTGACCCCAGGGTGACCTCTAGAATCTGGCAGACGCCCACTCAGCAACTCCTTCTCCCTACGGTCCCCACGGCGCAGGACGCAGCTGTCTTAAGGACTTTTCCTCATGCGCTTTCATATGCATAATCCTCACTTACATCTTTCCAACTTTCCCAAGCCCCCTTTATGATTGTCTGTGTCACTCATTGACCCCCTTTCTACAATTTCTTTTACAGATCTCTTTTACTGTGCTTTGGCTGGCGTTGAAGGCGCAGTAAATTGTCCAAAGAACAAGTTAAGTTATTATAATACAGTGAGTAGCTGGCCAAAAGGATTTGAAATGCAGTGGATTTCAAAACCACTCAAAGGAGATCCATAACCAAAACATTCACAGGACAAAGTGGAATACATGATGTATATTTTACGTGTTGAAAATCCCCAATCAAGCCCAAGGTTTGTTATGATTATGTTGTTTTTTTATTAAGCATGTCATAATCAAATATCTGCCCATCTCCCAATCTGAAACTCCAATTTCAATGTTAGACTTCCACTCATTGCAAATGCAGATAGAAAAACCTATCAGGAGTAGCATGCAGCATCTTCGAGCACCTTTGGGGTCATCATTTTGTCTGTGTAAAGTTTATGCAGGAGTTTAATAAACTAGTGTAGTTCTTGTACCCTGTAGTCATGGCTGCTGCATTCTTAAACTGGACCAGTTTTCACAAAGTATCAATATGGGTGCTCCACTAAATGCTGTTGAAATTAACACATAGTGATTATATATTGAAAGGAATAAGAATTATATCAGATTTAATTTCTGCCATAAATCTATCATTATGACTGTTTCACCTGTGCAGGGTAGTATGCCTCTTGATCAGACATTAATAACGGCTGCATGTTTTCAGCTGCATGTTTTCAAGCGTAAAAAGACTGACATGTTAAAAGGGGGTTTAGTGGGTCAGTGGGATTGATCAAAGCCAACAGGAAACCATTAGACAGGCAGTGCAGCGGTAGACAAAAGGCCAAACCTGGTTATGTTTAAGATGCTGCTTTGGCCTGGTGTACAATTGTTGACACATTTTCTTTACACCAAGCCACTTTGTTTTCCCAGTTATGTTGCAGCCTGAAGCACAGTCTGATTGCAGCCTTCAAAGACATAATGAGGGAAAGTCCACATCATTTATAAGTGTCACACAGTAGAGTGCAGTTTGAGCTGGCGAGGGCACAAGGGCACAAGGGTCGCTCCATAATGGCACTAGCATATTCAGGCCTCCTACTCTGGAATTCACAGAGGCAGAAGCACAACACAGCAATTCACTCAGCACAGAGTTAGGGAACTATTCTTAGACCAGTATGTGAAGTAGAGTGGACCTCCTCCTCCTTATCTGTCCCAAGGGTAAGTGAAAAAAGCTTATATGCCTAAGTGTGTAGGTGCAGACTAGAGAGGGGATGCACAGAGCTTTAAGAGAATCAGACCAAATGGATAAAAGTTAAGCTCCAGTGAGGCAGAGTCAGTCAGCCAAGTTTGAAAGCAGCAGTTCACTGACTGTGAAGCTTTTGCAAAGAGCCTATTGTAAACCTAAGCTGGCACAATGGACCGTGCCCCAGGGACCTCTCTCTCCTCCTCTCATGTGACCTCTCTCAAACATGGACATACAGGCACAGATTCTCTCTACAAAGATGGCCCACATACACCAAACAGGCTGTTAGTCCTTGCACAGCTTCAGCAACCTCTAGTCTGACCCTTCAAATTAAAAGTAACAAATTAATTTGGCACACTACATAAATGCACATCTAGCATCTAGCATCTAAATACAGTGGTGTGATTCAGTGTGTGACAATGGCTCTAGTAAAGGCCTAGATTTGTTCTCACTTATTTCCCTGTACTATGAATGTGTCATTGAAAAGACTGGCCGCAAAGTCTTCACAGTGTCCTGGTACTACCCATGGTTTAGTCAAAACAAATGACTATTCATCTACAGTAGCCTCTCTTTAAACTCAGTAGTGTACACACATATAAACAGCAGTTACAGAATCTTTCAAATCTACAAACATCAACTCGTCTTAATATCAGAAATAACCTTTCGGGCAGACATAAAAACACATGCATAAACTCAGACAGCAGCTCAATCTGCAGCTCAATCTGCAGCTCTGAGAGGTGATAGTTTCAGAACCTGCTCTGACTTTCTTTTACAGTGGGGGACATTTGTTATGACATTCATCTGTGAAAATTCAAACTGAATACTGTTACTTTGGTCACACTACAGCTCCAAACAAAGGCTACCATCCAAAAGTTTTTAATGATAAGCCTCTCCTGATCCTATATCATGGGCTTTGGGCCCCTCACCCTACAATAGAAAAAGTAGTAATAGCTTAATCATATGATAGTTAATGTTTTAGTATGCTAATTACAGCACTGAGTTCACTATTCTATTGCCATCTTTATTGTTAAAGTACCAAATAATGCAGCATTTGGTACTTTGGTACTGGCCTTCTTATGAGAATGTTCATGTTTAGCACTTCTCCATTTGCTGAGACAGAGAGACCCAAGAACAATCTGCAGTTTGTTTACAATTGGAAGTTGCCCATCAAGCAGAATTATACAAAGTCTAAACATTAAAACAGAGAGAAAATGTTACAGAATCAGGTAACATATGTTACTGAAAAAGAAGCACACAGAAATGGAAAAAGCCTTTTAGAATGATAAACAAGATCTGAGATATGCCAAAGGAGAGAGGAGGGCTTCCTGTAAAAATTCCATCCTAATTGACCTTTTGCTGTTGTCATGACAACGGAACCATGACTGTGTCGTAATTACAGAAGCGTAATCCAGTTACTGTCTGCTACCAAAGCATACTTTAACATGTTGAATTTGTTATGTTGGTTTTTGTGTTTTCCATTTCTGACACATCGCACGTTAAGATGCTAATTGAGTCATAATCTTGGTCAGACTCCAGGCAAGAGAGATGGTGTGTGATGAGGGCAGCAGTGAGTGGTGATGACAGCAACCCACGGCACATATCACACAGGGAAGTCTCCTCAACATGCCCCCACCAATAAATGACTGTGCATGGCTTACTGGCACACATTTAGCTCCAGACATGCAGACATGCCTGGCAGTGTTTGTCTTTTTACTAGACACTGTGCAGTTTGAAGATTATTATCAGGAGTGGAGGTTATTGCACTATCTGAGATTTTGTCACAAATTAGGTGCAAATTGCAACAAAGGAAGGAAACACTTACATCTGATTGCTCCATTGTGCAAGTCTGATTTGGAGGTTGCGCTGCACAAATAATTTTGTCGTCTCTTGATGACTAATTAAAGGAAAGATGAAATATGTGCATGGCCTATATAATAACCACAGTGGTTAGGAAAGTACCAAACCCATAGTCATTGCACTGTTTTTGAAAATACAATGACATATTCTGGGTTTGTCTGGTATTTAGTCTAAAGGACTAAAGACTAAGATTAATAATAGTACTTACTTTATGATATGTGTTCAAAATGCACTACAACATTTAGTGGCCAAACCAATACAAATACTTTCAACAGATATTTGGTTTCAAGAGCATAAAGCTATGTAAACTCATGACAAAATGACTGATATTGATCCTGCCTTTGAGGGTTTGCACATGCAGATATGTTGTAAATAGAAAATCCAAAAGCTCCAAGTTCAAGAATGCAGTGTGTATTTGGGCCAAACTGTGTATTTGGGCTTTGAGTAGTTGCCATTAGAGACATGGCATAATGCGTTGCTTAAACCAACAGGGTACCAAATACTTCCCAGGAAATGCCTTTGATTAACGTCAGTATTTTGAGAAACCAAAAGTTGTTGTTAGATAAATTACAAAACTCAAGAGCAACACATTTCCCTCAATCAATGCATTTTGCGGTGTCCCACTGACACACTAACACAGCGGAGTGTGGAGGATGTGACCTTTCAATTGAATATCCACATAATACAATATGCAACAACAGTAAGCAGAGGATTTGCCCTCTGGCAGAATAATCAAGGACATCATAAAACACAACAGCCAATGTTTACTGGTGAATGTCTGTGACTGTACATGATGAGGTGATGTGTGCCAGTGTCCAGTGTGTGCGTGTCTCTCTAATCTCCACACTACACGTTCTCATGGGGACACTCGCGTTATAGTGAAATGCAGGGTTGACCATATTAAGGCAAAGCTTGGACTAACATTCACTGGTGCTGCCTCCATTTTAACTGTGTTTTGATCATCACAGCAGATATGTCATGGCACACTACATTTCTTTTTTACACATTTCATTCAGAAACCTACCCACATGGAGAACATTCTATTTATTTAATATAATAGCCAATAATGTTAGCTTGGCAATGCACTGGAGAAGATTGTAATAATGCGTGCGCCTACAACGCATTGTCCATTTAAACATATCGAGCGGCAGCCAGTGCAGAATCAATGGACAGAGGCGAGCGTTGCTGCGCCACCGCGTTCATCATCATCCGCAGCTATGAAAGATGCGACGTGAATGTCAATGTCAAGTCCGTTTACTACAGTGGATGTGCAGACCAGAAATCATGCTCCAGACATCAAAATCAGACTGGGATCCCCCCTGAGCTGAGGGCCCACAGGTGTTTTCCGCTGCCACCATGTTTTACTCCTGAGCGGCTGTACTCACCGTCACTGCGGACAGTCTGACTGCGTTACACGCCGTCTGCCGTATCTCCGCGGCGCTCCCCGGCTTCAGCAGGTTCTTGGTGAATCTCCGGGTGGATTCAGCTGCCATCTCGTCATCTGAGCGGTCACTGAGGATGATTCTGACAGGTAATCACTGCGGCGGTCCGGCCTGGTCCTCTTCCCGAACATATGAGCCCACCTCTGTGTTTACACACACGTACACACGCACACGCCTCTTTCACGCACAGGCAGAGGTTTGCGGAGATTCCCCGGCGCTTTGGACTCCACGGAAATCCCCACACAGCTTCCGCCTGCCACAACCACAATAAAAGTGCACATGCAAACACACAGTGAAAGTACCATCGACAAATGTGGACACATTTATTTTGAAAGGTAAGAATTAAGCTTACACTGTGTGGCTGGTGTGAGCTGACAGCCTTTAATACGTTTGTCATGTTGAGGATGGGTGGGTTACGGTTGTTTTCCTTTAGACAATCAAATGATGTATGAAGAGACTATTGGTTTGATACAAACTGTGACAGTGTTTTTCTATAGTATGGCTTGAGGAGATGAAATGTCACAGTCCATCTGCAGTCCAGTCACGGCCTCAGAGTCAGAGTGGAGTAGCATTTACAGTAAAGTACTCATAATTTAATAGTAACCCCAATGTGGGGGTTAGCAGTGACACCTAGTGGTGCTTAGCAGTACATGACATTTTCCCTTCTGGAACCTATTTTGAAACAACTTTACAAGCCATGAGAATATATATATATATATATATATATATATATATAAATATTATATAATATACATAAGATACATACATACATACATACATACATACATACATACATACATTACATACATACATACATATACATACGACATACACACACACACACACACACACACACACACACACACACACACACATATATATATATATATATATATATATATATATATATATATATATATATATATATATATATATATATATATATATATATATATATATACACACACACACACACACACACACATATATATAGCTGTGTTTCGTATTCTAGCGCCATCTGCTGCACATAATCAGCAGCGCATGCTGTGGTGTTGATATTGGAGTTGAACTTACAAAAACGAGGAATGCTGTTGCTGAAGCCGGTAAATTTGAGATAATTTGTTAAGGAAAGCTCAACAATGTGTTAGGCCTACTGACACAACACGTGTATAATAAGCTAAATATAAAAATGCCAGACTGGAAATGATGATGGCATTTTGCTAATATGCTACATTTCTTGTCTTTTCTTTTCTTTCTTTCTTTTTTATTCTTCTTCTTTTAGAATTTGTTTTATACAGGACCCTGGGAAATACATTTGTGTTTTTGTACAATTTGCTTTTGCAAAGTCGGTAGCCTCAATGAAATTGGACTGGGGTATCGGCTTTGGACAAACTGGAATGAATAGACTACTCGTGTGGGTATGCAGTGAAGTGATGTAATATTGACATGGAACATATAGACGACTCAATACACACTTTAATTGTGTAGGCCCACACCTAAATGAATGAAATTAGGCTCATTCTCAAAATATAATCTCACTCTCTTGTGTCCACATAGGTTCATAGGGAACACTTGCACTCATGATGGAGAAATGTGATCCTTGTTCTGACCAATGTCTAATTCTCATTTCCTCCTTCACAGTTCATCTCAAAAGGAGTGAGGGCCCATCTGCAGAGTCCCACTGTGACTGTCAGACCGCACAAGAGGTTTTAAAGTACTGCACTTTGGAGAATTTAGGTACGTGTTTTACTGAAAGATTGCAAGACTTTTTGAAATTTGAGAACTTTCCAGGAGAGGCAGTGCTGATAGCAGATATGTGACCACAGAGAGGTTTAAGTGCAAGTAGGGAAGCAGTGATATTAAAAATTAGGTGGAGAACAAAAAGTGTATGAAATGTTATATATTTCTTGTCAGTGGCGGATATGAGTCCAAGTGTCTCTTGTGGTTGAAAACAAATTGATGTCTAGAGTGCATCTGCAGGTGCAACAATCATGGAGTGCAGTGCTATGCCATTTTAAAATTCAGTTACGTTGTTATGGTTATATGCACCGAGGGAAGATCCACAGATTCTTAAATAAAATGTTGCAAAAAAAAAAACCCAAACAGACATGAACAAACAAGCATAAGGGTGTCTGGAAGAATCGAATCAGTAACTCTGCAGTATGTAATTTTTCTGGTGAGGCTCCACTCCGCTTGTGTCCATGAAAATGTTTCTGCTTTTCCGGGAACATTAAAGTATCATTAAAACAGGTGTTTTTGTTGACCTACTTAATATACCACAAAAAGCCCGAGCCGAGTTGCCTTTGCACGGATCTGACCTGTTCTTTAACCTGGTGGCGTCATCTGGTTGTCTAATTCTATGGCATCTCCATGGGGACAAGCAGGTGGTGGACCCTCCAACAGAAAAGTTACATAGTGCACCTTTAACAGTAAAATTGTATCTATTATATCATTTCAGACCATAGATTTTAATGTAATCCCTGCACCCAAAAATATAAAAAATATATACATTTTCTTCGTATTTTTAGATTTTTAATATAGTATGATAATCAAATTGACAATATGAATGAAAGCAAATTAAGGAATTTGATCATTTTTTGTGGTTTTATTTAATCTAAAGCTTCATATATTCATATTCAGCTGTTGCTGCAAATCTTTTTTGTATATTTTTTTTTTCTTCCTTTGACCTCATGCTGCTGTTAGTGCCGCATGTTGCATTGTATGGGATAGGTGTGTGTTAGAGAACAGTGTGTAGTGCCCCAGGTGAAAGGGGGCAGAATAGGTGGTGATAAGGTCTAGATCCTCCGCATCCAGACAGCTGTAGATTAAACTAAGAATTTCTGACAAATCAAACACGTTTTTCTCTCTCTCTCCCTCTGTCTCTTCACCCCAGAGCCCTCGGCACGACGCAAATTGAGCATGGAACTTGAAACAAAATAGATTTCATCTTTCAGGGCATGGGCAAGCTTTGAAACTGCACCATCTGCTGGGTTTTTTGTGGGTCTTAAAAAATACTTTAACAAACTTCGACCAATTAAGATAAAGGTAATATCAGTACTTCAAACTAATTGCAAATAAAACAGACACAATTTCCAGGTTATAAAGCCAACAAGCAACCCATCAAAAATCCTTTACTCAGAATTCTCTACCGAATATAAATTAAGCTATAATAAGACGCCCACACTTTGTAATATTAGAGGTCAAATCCCACTCAGAGGAGAAAATCACACTGTGGGGACTGAAATCTGTACATAGTCCATTTGCCAAAACTTTTGTGACCAAAAACAAAATTTCCCCATGAGTTACATCCTTCAATATTAGATCAACAATCTGGTTTACATTTTAGATATGGGCTGATTTAGGTTAAGGTTCAGGATTAGACAACTAATGAATAGAATCAGCCTCCTTAAAATGAATGTAAGTCAATGTAAAGCCTCCAAAACACACAGAAACCCAGGTTTGTGTATGTGTGTGCGTGCGCTCCTGCGTGTGCGCGTGCTCACACGTGTGTGTGTGTGTGTGTGTGTGAGAGAGAGACATAACAATAATGTGACAATAATTGAACATGAAATGTTTAATTGAGAGTTGACTCTCACAGTTTGTCCATATTTGTCCTTTTTTGTTCTGATTTAGGCCTGATTTTGGATATTGTTCTGTTCTGTTTAAAGTCTTAAAAGTCTTATCTTTATATTTTTGGTGTTGATCAGTCCCAACAACTTCCCCTATTTGTTTTTTTTTCTTGATTATACACCGGATGATTTTTGCAAATGTATGATGTTGTGAAAAAGCCTGCCAGAAGCATTGTTTTAAAATATAATATAAGGCAGTGACACACTAAACCGTTATGACGTCAAAATAAATATTATTCTATGAAGTGGGAACTCAATTTCACATAGTTCCATTCACAATATTAATTCCAAATGTGTTGGATTGCAAGTGGTTGAGTCTGAAAATTGAGCAAGGGACGTCCAAGATAGTATCCTTTCAGCCAATAGAGGGCAGTATTGGACAGTGTTGGAATGTCTGTGCTGGTTTCAACAGCTGGTCAAACAGACTGAGCAGGGCTTAAGCATGTGCAAGAATTAAAAAAAGATAGTTGCTGCACTGAGGCCGTCTTTTTTGTCTGACTCCTCGGCCCTTCTGCTCAAACCAACAGAATTAATAGCCTGCTTTGCCAAGAAAAACACTCTAATCAGCGGGTTTCCTCTCATTAAAAGTTAATTAGTTTGACACGAGTTTCCTGCAGAAGAAAGTATTGGCCACTTAGAAGTCATTAGAGGCAAAGGAAAACATCACACTGAGGAAGGCTAGAGAGAGAGGGAGTAAAGAAGAATGGGTCATGCAAAGAGTCACATTTAAACTCACACCGATCATGGTGAACTCCAGCAAGCCGCTCGTGTCTGTGCTACTTTACAAAATGATGGTGATGTGCGACATGCTTTTTAATACCAAAGCACTAACCTTATTAAAAAGAACGGCCATCAAAATCACCTCAGACTCAGATTATAATATGGTCTGAACTAAAGTTTGGATCAAATTTAACGGATTGCTCTTGCTGCATAAATGTGATAAATGTGTTTTGAAAAATTCTATTACTGCTGTTTTTGAATGTCTGGAACTGTGTTTCTCAAAATAATGGGTGCCATTTATACACGGGCTGCTTCTGGTGGTACTCAGGCTCCTCTGTAGTTCTAGTATCAGAGTCAATTCTATACATATTTATGTCCTCTGTTGGGGTTAGTCCTGGTTTAGAAGTACTTTAGGGCTATTTTAGGGCTATGGCTTAATCTAAGTTGGTTAAATCCTTGTTTAGACCTGTCGTAGTTCTCTTTTAGAACTAATTTACTGTATATCTGATGTTATGCATGGAGATATTTATCGAGGGGGTACTTGATACGAAAAGTAGGTCTAGAATGTCTGGAATCTCACAATATGACCCAAAGTTGAGTTCATTGTGTGAAAGTACTACAGTGAAAGAAAACGTAAAACAAATAGCAATCCATACTAGCGCTATTCTTTTTATACTACAGTACAATCACCACTATCATCACTTACCTAGGCTTACTTCAGACGTTGTGGTTACATGCACACTCAAATTCTGATTATCAGATTTTTGGAGTTAGAAGATTGTGAAAATTATATGTAAACAGCAAAGTGACCTGATTTAGTTCGGATCATGGACCCTCACATGAGATTTTGTGCTTCATGTGTCCTTTAAATAATCCTAAAGGTCCAGAAATCAGGTAATAATCAGATTTAGTCGTGCATGAAAACAGGCCAGTGTCTGATTTGTGTCCTTCCCAAGCCCTTATAAACTGTAATGGGGACATCTGGCCTAAATCTGTATGAAGATTATAGCACTTGCATTTCCGTTTTCTAGGTGGATCTCAATTATCACTCAAGACTAATGAACATTGATGATACACAGTCTGCCTAAAGGAAACTGCATCATATGTCTCTAAACAGGTATAGTATTAAGATGTAATAACTAAAGTGGACTCAAATGTAGGCGTATGTAAAGTTGAATTGTTTCCCCCTTCACTTCTCTCTCGGCTGCTCTCCAGCCCCCCTCATCTGTCCAGTCCAGTCACACTTCCTCTTCTTAATGAATCATGAAGTTTGACTTTTACTCCTTAATAAGCAGTGTTTTGCAGCGAGCGCCTGGAAAGCACAGAGTTTGTTTTCCTTTAATTAGTCAGGCAGGTCCCCCCGTTAACTTGCCAAGTAGAGAGAAAGATTGAGCGTGTAGTCCCAAGCATCTGACGAGGAAACGCTGAAAGGCAAAGCGGGCGCTGCCAGGTGGCCACAAGACGAATGGGCGCGGGCACAGACTTAGACGGAGGAGGAAGCACACAGGCGCAGTGCTGTGGACTGAGACACAATGATAGGAAATGTCCTGGATGAAAACACGGCAGCAGACACTGGTGAGAGATGTCTGGGACGGAGGCAAAGACAGACACGCAGAGAGCCAAAATGGAGAGCAGTGAAAAACAAGAGGGGCTCAATAGGTACAATATAGGAGTCAGACAGGGACAGTAAGAGCTACAGTGCTAGAAAGTACCACATACGTTATTTCAAATGTAAGTCTCCTTAAATGTGTACTTAAAACATGAACAATGATTCATAATCATTCATAATCATTTACTGAGTATACTTTACAGCACATTAGAAATGACCTTAGACCAAAATGCCGTAATTACATAATAAAGTCTTTTTCCATGGTCAATCAATTGATGGTTGTTAATTCTAGATTTAATGAGAACCAAAATTTTGTATATGCAAAAAAAAAAGCAGGCTGCTATGTTATAGTGGATATTTCTCAAAATGAAGCTCATCAGTTTGTTGATTGTCTTGGGAACAAATTGGGAACAATACATTTGTTTGGGGCTTTGAGAGTGGTCTTTCTGTCTGAGCCATGTTGTGAGATCTCAGATATTAGAGCCTCATCGGAGTGAACCTTTGCAGAGTCAATATCACTGTCTTCACCTCGGAGTCTGACCTTTCCAGGCTGTACCTTCTTTAAAAGACCCCGAACACTCGCACCTACCTCTGTGTGATCAATCTTCTCCGCCATCGCCACGACAGCTAAGTACAAAGCCAATCACACGGACGGGGAACAGGGAGGGACGCCACACTCAACCTCTGATGAAATGTCACTGAGAAAGGCTATGTCAAGAGACCTTGGGCCTGTCAGGAGCCTGCTACCTGTGTGCATCGGCGTACAAGGACAGTAACGGGGGCTTCAAAACACAAGGGAAAAGGACCACACAGCTGTTACTTAAACAGTTTTGTTATGATAGCTATATTCCAAAAAAGACTATGGGTCAAGAGATTAAAGTTACATTGTAACATTGTACATTGTAACTTGGAAAGCGACTTAACATCCATTGTGGTAATGCAATTTAACAGGATATATGAACGATTCCTATTGAGGTTTAGTGATTGTTTTTTTTTATTTAACTGCTGTGCAAAACAAGTAATACTCTGTCTGTCCAATGTGTTGAATCTACCTTTATTTTGTCGTGTATGTATTGTTGACCAAATGGCTTGTTGGAGCATTTCCAGTGTTTATCATACATTCCTGCTTCTTTCATTGTGTTTTTTGTGTTTCTTTGCCAAAGCAGAGGGACGCCCGAGCCTCAAGTCGTACATTTGCCTCCGTTCTTCTGCCAAGCCACACCTGGACGGCTTCACCTGCGCTTCTGCCCGAGTATAGAGCTGTAGTCTGAATCAAAGAGGAATGCTGCGGAAAACATTGGTTCAAGAAAAAGGTTAGTGAGGTGTAGGACATGTAATCGACATAAAAATATACATAGTGGTACAATTATAGACACGAAAGTACAGTATATCAGTTTTAGAAATGCAGTCTATTGGATACTTTTTAGATGGACAATGTCCAGAGAAATTGTTAATTTCATATCGGCTTTTTTTGGCTTTTTTACTCAAAAGTGCATCGTGTAACTTTGCTTTGCCTTGAATCAGAATCAGAATCAGGATCAGAAAAAGGATTATTGCCATTGTCAATGAACAGAATTCACAAACATAGGAACTTGTTCGGCGTTAAGGGGCAACATAGAACACTGAGCAATAATAAAAACAACATATCTGAAATCAAAAGGGCATGCATTAGATTTAACATTACTATAGTATAAAATAAAAGTAAAAATAGGCTTTCTATATACACAAGAATTTACAGTTAAATTTGCAGTTGTGAGTGCAGAAAGCGACCGTGCAGTGGGTGATTGATTGAATTGTAGTTAAAGTGACAGGTTTGTGCTCACGAGACCAACGGCAGAGGGAAGAAACTATTCTTGTGGCGAGAGGTTCTGGTCCGGATGGGCCGTAGCGTCCTGCCTGAGGGGAGTGGCTCAAATAGTCCATGTCCAGGGTGAGAAGGGTCAGCTGTGATCCGACCTGCTCGTCCCAGAGCCCTGGAGACGTACAGGTCCTGCAGAGATGGAAGTCTGCAGCCGATCACCTCAGCAGAACGCACGATGCGCTGTATGTTTGTCCCTGGCTGTGGCTCCAGCGTACCACATGGTGATGGAGGAGGTGAGGATGGACTCAATGATGGCCGTGTAGAACTGCACCATCATCTGCGCTGGCAGCTTGGCTTTCCTCAGCTGCCGCATGAAGTACATCCTCTGCTGGGCCTTCTTGATGAGGGAGCTGATGGAGGGCTCCCACTTGAGGTCCTGGGTGATGGTAGTGCTGAGGAAGCGGAAGGAGTCCACAGTGGTGATGGGGGAGTCTGTCATGACGAGGGGGGGCTGGGGGGCTGTGACTTTCCTGAAGTCTACGATCATCTCCACTGTCTTCTGGACATTGAACTCCAGGTTGTTACCGTTGCACAAGGACACCAGCCGGTCCACCTCCCTCCTGTAGGCAGACTCATCCCCGTCTGAGTTGAGCCCGATGAGGGTGGTGTCGTCCGCAAACTTGAGCAGTTTTACGGAGTCGTGGCTGGAGGTGCAGCAGTTTGTGTACAGGGAGAAGAGCAGAGGAGAAACTACACAGCCCTTTGGAGATCCTGTGCTGATGGGATGTTTACATGGCGTTCAAGGGCTTTAACTTGCATTTATGCAATTATAGGTCTTTTTATGTTATATATATATATCATTTTGTTGTTGTTGTTGTGTTGCTTTTAATGGCGGTTGGCAGCCGAAAGGTGCATATACCGCCACCTGCTGTAGTTGTACATCTTCTGTAGTTGTATGTATTCTGTAGTTGTACGTCTTCTGTAGTTGTACATCTTCTGTAGTTGTACGTCTTCTGTAGTTGTACATCTTCAAAGTATGTGTTTTATACCTTAAAAGAGAGAGCGAGAAAGAGAGAGACACCTTGAGTGGACACCTTTCTGCAGATCGGACTTTTAACTTGGCCTGATGGCTTCACAGCTTGTCTCCATGGAGATAGATTAATTAAATGTGTTTAAAGCTGGGGTACTTGATTTTTAAGCTGTGAAAGAAAGAAATACACATTTAACTAAAACGCTGTGAATACAATTATATTTCACTTTTTACAACACAATTAGCCTATTTGTCCCCAGTTTGACCATTGTTGTTAAGTTTATAATTGTACTTCCTGGTTGAACATAAGCAGCAGATAAGTAGAGGTAGAGGTATTTCCACAACTGTTACCTAGCAACCATACAGTAAACAAGAGCCAAAATCCATATAAAATACACATAATTATGATTTGACAAACAATAATATCATATAACACCTTTATTCCGTTGAATAATCATTTAAAATTGTATTAGTTCAATTTAAATTGTCTCTGTGTTTTTAATGGCACGTCTCCTTTTGATGACATCACAGACGGATTCTATTAGAACTCCTGTCATTTGAAACTCTTATTTTCAAAATTTCTTCACTAACTGCAACTTAACGGTATGCAAAACTATGATGAAGGTACTGTACAACATTATTAATATTAACATTTACACATCGATTACATTAATAGCATTTTTTATTACATTTTAAGTTGAGAATACTACAGTTCATTGATAATATTATATTCCAATCCCTATTTATTGGATGGAAGACGACTAATTTTGATCCTCAAACCAATGTTCTATGTGTATTTCATAATAGAGATAATCATCATACTTTAATGTAGAATCATTTATAATTGAATAATAACACATCATTGACACTTGTAACATTGGAGGTTAAAAATATTATGCCTGTTTATTTCCACAATAAAAGATGTACTTGTTGAAATACATATGCAGACAGATAAATGTGGTCCTTGAATATTCTAGTGTTACTTTCAGTAGCTATTAAAAGTGCCAAAACAACAATCCCACACAGGTCACATCGGAGGCCTCCTCCTTCACTCGCCTCTCCATAAAAAATGCTGAAATAATTAAACTTTTGTACGTTGTTGTGTTATCTGCTATTATGCAGTTAATGAGAAGACAAACATGGAGAGAGTAAAAGGTTATGTTTTGATTTATTTAAATTCATTGTTTGCAATAAAGGGTTATTATAGAACCAAGATTATACGGTAAATGGGGCCTTAACATGAAAATCCTGAAAGTATGGGATATATAGATATAGATGAATATTCAGCATCAATTACCTTATGACTTATATGGACATCAGTAGGCTATATGACAACAACTGAACCCACAAATGGATTAAAATAGTGCAGAGGATTTTGAATCAATATATGCTTAGAGCAGCTACTTTTGAAGCATCACACATTTGCATTGTTGGATTTTGGGTTAGACACAAGAACCATTGCCTTAAGCATGTGCTGTTTAGATATATATTTATATGTTTGGGGCTATAGTGGGGTTGTATTTGTGCACATTGATATTCCGCATTTGGGGAATGGATTGTATTAACCACAAAAGAGGTTACTGTCTGTGGCCAGCATGTTCGGGCTAAAGGCGTGTCTGCAGTTGAACAACATCAGTGGCATAACCTCGGTTTTAACCTTACATATGAGCACTATTGATTCATTCACTTTGAAGAGGTCCTTGAAATTGTTTCAATGAGGAACTATTGTGGCAGCCTTATGGGGCATCCGAGGCACCGGTCCAAATGGGAATGTCTCGGAGCTGAAGAGAGATAGACTGATAAAATCACAAAGGCTTTGGAAAAAAGACAGACGGAGACAAAAATGAAAAAAGGGAGAAGAAGAGTAAAGGAGCTATAAAAAACAGAGAAGTCCTTGTTTCAGAAACAATGACTTTATGCCGGTGGAAAGAGCAGCTAGAGCTGTTGCAATCTCCATGTCTCTGACAGAACTCAAGGCGTATCAGGCTTATTGCATTACCTGAAAAAGGGATAGGCTAGAAATAATCAAAAATGCATCAGAAATAATGCACTTTTCAGACTCTATCCATCATTGTTTCGGCACCCTCGATCCTTTACGAGAAGTGAGTGAGCTCAGGGAGGGGGGTGAGGGCTCAGCGCCGCTCCAACAGCCAAAGAGGAGGATGGGTAATTAAATTGTGTGTCGGCCTCTAAGAACTTAAATGAATGAAATAGATGAATGCTATTGCATTATACCACAATCGTGACCTGCAGAAAACTAATGGCGGAATAATAGTTTGAGGTAGTGGCTCTGTTCTCTTATGCAGACAGCCACTTGAGTGAATATGCAGTGTCCTCCACCTTGACTGTGTAATGCTGCACCTGTCTCTGAGTGTTTCAACATTCCTTTAGAGTGCTGTCTCTTTCTCGCTGTCATGTCCCCATCATCCACCACAGTGGCTCAATTCATGTACTTTTTTGATCTGAAGTAGGAAGCCAAAGCAGTAGTCTCTTTCTCTTTGCACAAAGTCAGAGACGGGCCTTGGCTTTGTAGTTTGTTGACTATAAAAAGCTGGGAAAATTGTCCTGAAATCCTGAGCAAAAAGGAGTGTAAATAAAAGATCAAACCAGGCCGGTGAGTAGAACAAGCGGCCTGGTACTCAGTACAATAACTCACGAAGCGTCACCACAGATTAACTTGACATGTTCAGCTGGGAGAAGTGTTTTGCTGCAGCCCTGACGACTGTACAGTGTACAACCACCTCAGGATGTACAGGTCTTACTCTTTTATTCCAAGAACTCTGCCTTTTGTTGCTGTGAAGTTCCACAATATAACATTTTATCTCAAGATGGCAAACAGGCCTCACAACTTTGAATAGATCCTTTTTGAATGTGAAACTCTTACTTTGGAACTTAACATGGATTTTAACCTTTAACCTTGTTTTAACCTAAAAATTATTGACCTCTGTGAACTATGAACTTCAATATAAGGAGAGTAGAAAATAATGATGTTCTCATGGCACTCTTCTTGTGTGGTGTGTGGCCAGAAGATGGCAGCACCCAGCTACAGTTTGGCCTCCTACCAGTGCCCTCCGCTCCCATCTTCTCCTGGATGTGTTGTGTCCAATGATGGATAGAGATGTTTGGCTAGTGCACTGCTCTCTCTCACATTGTGTAGGTCACTGAGCTGATTGGGAAGCCAGTCCTTGCTGTTTGCTCTTTACATCAGCACACGCTAAACCAGTTAAACTTTGCCTCATGCCCACTCAAGTTTAGAAAACATCAACACAACATCTGATCACCAGAATCACTTTTGACAAATCCTGGCAGTGGCTACTTAAAATATGTTACAAATAGCTTTCTGGGAAAATTAACGAGAATATGACGATATGCAGAAACCTGTAAATGATGGCACAAACTTCACCATGGCCTTGAAGTAAAAGTTGTCCTATTGTTAGCTATAGACAAGCGTGGGTTTATTTTTGTTTGTATATGCTTGAGGGGTGTGTAGCGCAGCTCCTGTTGGCCCTGTTATTTGATTTCCTCTTTTACAAAGGCCACAGTCAGAGCCCATGCCAAAAGAATGTATGCAATATCAAAACAAACTTGACTGATGAAAACTGTATATATATGCGCCTGTTTAAATATGTGTATGTCTTTAGGGCTGAGCTGTTAGTGATCTTCCTCGAATGCGTCTGACAGAAACAGAGTTGCACCGAAAAAGCACAAAGCATCTTGAAACTCCTCCAAGCCCCTAATGATGTTTAATGATACCTATCCAGTGATGGAGCACGCACACACACCCCTCCAGGAGTCGCAGCACCTTGCCGACTGTGGAATTACAGCTAGGCGATAATCAGGTCAGCCCGCAGGTCCTCGGGGATCGGAGGTGTTCATAAACATTCCTACTGTTCTTTTGTGTTACTTCCTGCAGTAAAACGGGGAGTGAGCTAGTGCGCCAGCTCGCCCTTGGGTGCTCCATCCCTGTCTCGGCGTGAAGAAACACACCATCTCAGTGAAATGAAAAGGCATTCAGGATTCATGTAGACATATCAGAATATTAACTGTCTGATTAGCATAAAGAACCCTCCTAGTTATCTACATGTGATTTGACATTTGGCATTGAAATCAGTAACTTGAAATATCTAACAGCATTATACATTTTGTTTAAAAGCTGAACAAAATCTTCTGTGTGTTTGCATGTGTGTGTGTGTGTGTGTGTGTGTGTGTGTGTGAGTGTGTGTGTGTTACATTACTTGAGGTTGGTACTCAAAGCCAACTACCTCCCCCTCCATTTATAAAACCTTCTACAAACAAAGACCAAAAGAATACAAAAGCGTGGGTTCATTGCATGTTTTTTTTTTTCTTCTAAAGATGTCAGCCTCTGCTTTTCAAAGATTTGACTCTTGCTCCACCGTCAAACAAAAACCTTTTGGTAAATTGATTAGGCACTCCAAACTTTTTGGCTTTTTGATGTAACTCAATGTGAAAAGTTCAATATTTCTACACACTCGCACTGGAACGATCACTTTTTATCTGTCTGTTTTCCCATTGGTGACCTGAGGCCTTGTGTTAGAGCAGGTGCAGAAGGGGCTTTTGACTTTTTTTTGCTTACTTTTTCCAACCTGGTCTTTTGCTGTGGTGGGAACAGTTTGGCAACATGTGAGAAACCTCTAAAAATCCAATACTTTCCCTTTTTCAGTGTCGCTTGCTTCAATAGAAAACCTCTTACAATCGCTAGAGCTGTTTATGTCTAGTGATAATTGTCAATTTATAACTTATTTATTGCAAACAGCCTCTGTAAAGAATCCCATGACACGGTCAGTTTGCTGATGGCTACTTCAACCGACACCACTCTTA
Organism: Chaenogobius annularis; assembly: GCA_015082035.1. Classification (NCBI taxonomy): domain Eukaryota; kingdom Metazoa; phylum Chordata; class Actinopteri; order Gobiiformes; family Gobiidae; genus Chaenogobius; species Chaenogobius annularis. The sequence goes on along the minus strand of BJKM01000019.1, from coordinate 960,085 downwards.
TGTAATGTTGATGTTATGGCAATATGAAACTGTAATTCTAGTATTGGCAGGCGTAACAATAAAAGAGAATGTGCCAAGCAATCTAAAGCAATCACTGGTGCGACCAAATCAAAATGTTCAAATTACTTTGGCTTTGATCTGGCTTGTCTCATTCTTTCCATTTTTGAAACTGGATGTTGCCCCACGCTTCGCCCCGGTGAATATTGTTTCTGCCAATTGTTTGGATCTAGAGTATTGTAGACTTTGAAAGCAGATGTCTCGTGTGTTCAGGCCACCTTTATTGTCAACATGTCTCCATCATAACTCTACTGAACATAAACAGCATGGCCGCAGCACAAAGAACACTGTCAGAGAGGGATAAGCTGGAATCAAATGGAAATGTGAAATCAATCAAAAGTGACGCGTCTAAAAGTTTTGACACAGGTTTACTATTGTGGCCATTTATCAAGTTTAGGGTTAAGCCTTCAAATTAAAAATGCCTTTGTTTTGTGTGGGCTCAAGATGAGACAAGATTTTTCTTTTCTCTCTTTTCTGCAGCAGAGAATATTTTACTTTTTAAAGTAATTGTCAAAGCAACTGATCCAAACAGTCAGCTACAATTTCAAATATTATTTCCATGAAGGAGCACTGCTTGAAATATGACATGATGTTTTTTGCATGATTGGTTCATATGAATAGTATATAAGTTACAGTCTGTGATGGGGCCATTAAAATATTTCTCTATATCTAACTTGGCAATTATTCAGTCATTTACTGTAACTCTTTGAAGAACTGACTCTAGGAAAATGATGCGAAACATATTTATAAAACCAATTTTCCTTAAACATGAATTAAGGTTCTAGCTGGGCGAAAATTAAACATGTTTCATTTTTTTGCAACCAATGTTTGTTTCTTCGCCTACCATTTGGAAAGCATAAGCTTATTGCCAAAACAGCCGGGGAAAGTTCCACTGTACTCGTGTAACCTCAGTGGTACAACCAAAAGAAGCAAGAGTACATTGCAGTGTTAATGTTAAATCCTGGCATAACTGTGGTTTAATGTATTATAGAATGAAAAACATAGAAAATAAATCCAAATGAGTGGGATTCTGAAGTAAATCTGATCTGCTGTACTGTCTGTCTGTACTGAAGGGCTGAGGCCGTGGTTGTGGTGTTAACATGATGCTGTAATTGTGATAGCTCTGTAATAGCATGCCATTATACTGTTATGGTTACACAGCTCGGTGGAACAGCACTGTGGGTGTATAACCTTGAGCACGGCAAGCCTCTCGACTTCATCTCAGGAAGCCACTCTAATGGCGCTGCGCTGATTTGTGTATTCAACATTACAGTTTAAATAAGCACCTCACCCTTGTGCCACTCTTTGGAGCATTTGATCAAAATCCAATATATCTAAGCTAAGTAGAGTATGGCCAGCTACCCAAAGAAAATATACCAACGGCGCGTAGTGGAGCAGTTGTAAGGCACGAGATGAGGACGTGCTGGCTGTTCAGAGGGGAATTTCTGAATTGTTCTTTCCCTAACTCAATGTTTGCAGTCATGACTATAACCGTTTTTATTACTCAACCTCAAATGACCGTTGAAACCATGAAGATTTGCATACATTGTGAAGGTGAAACAAGTATGCCCAACAAAAGTCTTGCATTGTGATTTGAGGAGTGTTTATAGTGCACGACCTTGCAGCCCTTGTTCTCATCTCCGTCCATGTGGTTACACCTTTTTTGTGTGTTGCCAGCGCCTGTCTCCTCGCAGCTGCATAACAAACACATCTGAGAAAAAACAACTAAATTAAGAATCTCGGCCCTGACCGATGTTATTACAATCTTTAACATGCCAGTAAACAGTGATGAAGGCAGGCAGTAAGGATCTCCATTTTCCTCCTTCATTTGCTTTATGGAAAATCTGTTCTTCATAATATGGCACAAACAGAGCTGGAGAAGAAAAGGAGGATAATGCCAAGAAGAAGCACAGGCACAAATTGGAGTGAATTTCAGAAATTTCCCAAACTTGATTCCTACCATATTTCTACTCTGTAAGTGTGGCCGTATTCCAGTGATGGGTCTGGGCTGAATAAACCAGTCAATCTGGAATGACCAAGAATTGGGGATAGAGATGAAAAACCTGCATATAGCCAATATGTTATATGCAGTGGTGGAAAGTTAAAAAAATACAAAAGTAAAAGCACTGTACGTTATCATTTGAGAGCAGGTATCTGTACTTTCTGCTCCATTTCATTTTCCAATCAGACTGACAAGTAGAAAGTACTTTTCATTTGGTTTGGGTTGGATGATCATGATTCTGCCGAAATATCTTGAGTTCAAGCCCCCGCTTTGAGCAAACAACAATATACTAAGAATTCAATATAGAAATTGATTTGAATTGCTACCATTGACAGTATTTTATCAAAATCACTACAATTAACGCTTTAACATTTCTCAAAATCTTTGTTTTTACTCTTAAAGTACATTGTAAAACAAGTACTTCAAAACTTTTACTTATACTTTTACATAATTTTTGTTCCTTTACCTGTACTTTTACTTAATTAACAAAATTTAATACATCTTCCACCACCACTGGAAATATGCACGGTTATGGCCAATACTTAAAACTATTTGAATATTTATATCATAAATCTATTAATATTCAGAGTGACCTCCTCAAGGCGTCACAGGTCCCACCCCCATTCAACTCCAATGTGGCATCCTGTAAATTAGAGGTTTTAGAAATGTCTGCAACATAACTTTTCTCTTTGTAGTCTTTATTTACTGTGGCTACTGTCACTTCTTTCAGTGTGCAATGATTTTAATTAATTTGACCCCAGATGCCCTTCCTTATGCCCTCTCTATTCGTCCAGGCTGTGACCAATGCCGTGTGACCCCTTGTGGCTGTATAAAACATACTATAGACTATTCTGACAAAATGTTCTAGTCACTGTAGGGCAATGTCATTCTGTAGTGCCATAGCTATTGCTTTGGTCAGCGGATGATTTGCTCTAAAAGAGAAATAAGGAAAATGGGATGAATGACAAGCTTTGTGATGGCAGGAGGCAGCAGTAACTCGCAATAGAGCCCAGCATTTAGCCTGACCCTCACTGATCTGCTCTGTCTGAAGTAGTCAAAGCAAAAGAAAGGTGATTCACTTTCAAAAAATACATCAGTTGTCAAAAGGGGCTGTCAGATGCTAACATAGAAAGGCACTTCAATTAGATGGTACCAAAGTAAGGCTCTTGCCCCAGATCTGACGGTTCTGTTGATGTTGGCATTTTTCTCTATAAAGACCCGAGAGGAGGAAAGAGATGAAGTAAGCAAAACGGAAGAGGTGGAGAGCCTACACCTACAAAATACCACCGTCAACATTGTCTTCTCATAGTGTAATGCTACAACCCCAGAAAGAAGGCACTATTGAGACTTTGTATTAGCTGGGAATGGTGGTAGAAAAGGCACATGTCCAACAGTTTAGCGTAGCAACAAAGCCTGGACAAGCCTAATTTATAACAAAAAAACATAACATAACATTCTATTAGCCTATAACTTTTAATGGACATGTTAAATAACAAAGCGTATTTGTTTACCTGCTTTACATTTTTCAGCTACTTCCAATAGCCTTCTTCAAAAGCATTACGTGATTCCGTAATGATATGTTTTATTTATGTATGTATTTATGTGTTTTTTACATGGTTTTACAACATGCAGCCTACAAGACCAAAATAAATAGTTACTTAACAGTTTAAAATAGTATATGGAATGAACCATCACCAAAGAAGTTTAATGGAGATGAGGTGCAAGGAAAATTACTATTATTAACATGCAGTTTTGTTATTCTAGAATCTAAACACATCTAATAATAATAACTGTTTGAGAAAGAAGTTTTGCTTCATTATACTAAAGCTGAATCTTAAACGTAGCGTTAAACATCTTTCTTTACTTTAGTTTTCGTTATCTCATTCTTTTGGTGGCCTTCCTGCTCCTTTTCATTGCGTTCCTTGACACTGTTGTGTTTTTCCTCTTTGGTAATCTGTCTCTCCTCCTCATGTGCTCCCTTGTGCTTTCCCCTGGGTTCAATGTTGAGAGAACAACAGCAGAATTTGTTTTGCTGCCTCTCATCAGATTAGTGTTGATTTTTGTGCCACGTGCTGCACTTCAGCAGAGTGGATGGACTTCTTTAACTGTTTATCAGGAGCACATTTACACCGGGCTAACGGTTTGTTAGCTGCCATTTACTATGAAATAAAAATCGATGGAAGCCCAAATGTGATTTTATGGTCTGCTGTTATTGAGACCAATGATGAGTTCCTGCTGAACTGGATATGGGATGTGGTTTTGAAGGGCTCTGTAACATGGTGTTATGTAGCAGTGTGTTATATGCTCTAGTTTAATCTGTTAATTTTCTTACATATGCAACAATGATCCATCCGTACAAACATTGGTGATTTTTTTTCTTTTACTTTTACTTTACTATCTCTATTAAAACAGTCATGTTTTGAAGCACTCAAAGTTCCTTTTGTTGAAGTATTTGTTGATGGCACATGATTTCTTGTACTCTGGTGTGCTCACAGTTCTAATAGCAGTCTTTCATTACCAAACTACACAGGTCGTGTACACTCGCAGTAATAACAGTGTTTCAGCTGAAGCGTCCTTCTGAGTGCCAGACAATGATGACACAGTGTCCTGTCAGACCAGTAATGACCGAGATTTACACTCTATTATTAGAGCTGGGCCCCTGTGCATGGCTCTGGGAAACCCCTCCATCCGCAGCGACAGTGGGCCCATAATAATACTAAGTAATGAACATAAACATCTAAAATCATACAACATTTATTCCCGTTTATAACTGGAAGTCGATCAGTATTTAGCTAACATTCATCTCTGGATGCATCCCTTGTTATGTGCAATGAATCATGGGTAATAATAACATTTAAGGACATAAGGAAACGGAATTGCGAGCTTCAACACTGCCATTTACATGTTTCCTGTCATTGTCAATTTGTAGCTTCCCCTTATAAAGAGATCCAGTAGGCCTATCACAACTGAATTACACAACACAGTAGACTATACTCAATAACAGCAATAACCAAAATATCTCTGGTTGCACTTTTATTTTGGATACTTTTTTGCGAAATACAGTTCACAAAAAATATAGATTAGATATTTTTTGTGAACTGTTGTTCGTGTACAACATGTTGTATGATTTTTCATAAACATTTGAAAATAAATATACAACTCGACCCACTGTCAACAGTTTTGTCACCTAAACTTGTGTTTTATTTCAGATTTTCATCATTAGATGGTTTGCTTTTTGGGAATAAGTTTGTAGCCAAGACTGAGAGCTAAAGTAGAAGAGCGGAGGTGATCTGAGGAGAGGACCAGGGTGCCCCATCGCAGCAGGCAGTTCAGGGCTGCCAGCAATGTCACCATGTCATCGCCATGGGAACACTGGCCCGTGGTCTGTTTTGGACTAATAGGCAGTTGTCAAGGCAATGATAAGATAAATGCTGTGTTTGATGGAAACATAGAGGGAAAGGTCCGATAGGCACAGCGAGAGAGGCCCAAACAATCAGCAGAGAGCAGGGAAACGGAGAAGGGGCTGGACTTTATCTTCTACCGTCAGCCATTTTGGTCCAGTCAGCCTGTTAGCATTTTGTCTTAATTTCAGCCTATGTGACCTGCACGCTAACACTTGACTGTAGAAACTGCATGGTGCCTCTGTGTGTGATATGTTCAAAGGCACACACCCCACCATGTGTAGAGGGGTGGGGCTATGTGCTTATCTAATGTTGAAGATTGAATTCGGTTAGCCCCAGTGGGATTGGGTTAGGAGATGTCAGAAAGATAGATGGGCATCATGTGACGACACCCCCAGCCCACTGCACCCCTCACATTGTTTTGCATGTGCGTGTTGCTGTTTATCATATGTGTGCTTGCCTGTGTGTGTGTGTGTGTGCTTGTGTGTGCCTGTGTGTGTGTGTGAGTGTGTGTGTGTGTGTGTGTGTGTGTGCTTGTGTTTGTGTGTGTGTGTGTGTTTGTGTGTGTGTGTGTGGGTGTGCTTGTGTGCTTGTGTGTGTGTGTGTGTGTGTGTGTGTGTGTGTGTGTGCGCTTGTTTGGATTTAACTTTATAGATCTAAAATAGGAAAATGGCGCAAAATTCCACCTGAGCCCTCTTGTGACAAACTATAAATGACTTTTGTCAAACGTGGTCTTATTTACAAACTTACAGAATGCCATGTGAATAGGACATGAAGCACACATTATTGGTCTCACTGTTGAGTAGAAAGATTTTGTGGTGCCTTAGTGAAGTTCTATAGCCACACCTCAGGCCTTTGGCCTCTGATTAGCCTCTCTTGTCAGTGCTGTGGTCATGTATTGATTTGTACAACAACACAGTCTGACTTCTCTTTCTCATTTTTCTTTTCTTCCACTCAGTCACATCTTCAAATTGAGCCACAGAGATACCTAATCCAAGCCAATTTAACATGCCATGTTAATATGACTATATCATGCTGGAGATATATTTTCTCTATCTTTGTCGCACAAATGCACTGACCAATCCAATCAGACACTGTCTGCCTATACTGCTGCGTACAGTCTGTGTGATCTTTCCCCCAGAGAGTCTGATGCCCTCCAGTTATAGCTAGCCATACCTGTCTTTATATGGCCTCGGGCAACTGCTTAACAATTCCACAATGAATACAATGGGCCCGCACTCACACACTCAGACGCCATACATCTCAAGCAGACAACTCTCACAGCTCCTGTCCTGTAATAAATTTTCAAGCCTTGGAAAGCTCCTTGTGATACACTTCAAACAGGTGCTAACAAAAAAACCAGACTAGTCCTTTATCTCGCCTTACCTGCTCTGCCAGTGTCGGCTACGCAACAAAACCAAAAACTCTTTATAAGGCAGACAGGAACCAAAAAGCTGGAGGACTGAAGATCACAAGAACTTTATACATTTAACACCAATAGTGCGTACAGAATGAGAAGTCTTTTTAGCATATCATTTTTTCCAGTAAACATTATTTGCAAAATGTTGATCGAAGTACTTAATGGTCTAGTGTTGCAGTGCAAAAAGTATGGAGGTGTATTACACAAGCGATGGTCAGAGAGGAATACATGTTTTACAGTTTCATATCAAGAATAAAAGTAAGGTAAGCACACATTAAAGCAAACTTTACAAACTATGCTCCCGAGATTACCAATCATAGCAGTATTTTCATAATAGGCATCGGCCGTAAAGAGCACATACTTAGAGAGATAGATAAAGTAACAAAGTCTGCCTATGTGTATGAAGTCGCCGTGATATAGTGTCAATATAAAGCGCTCACTTCCTGCTGTCTGCTCCATTATGGCACAGGCAGAAACCTAATATGCCCGGGCACTACAGCCGCTGCAGCCTACGTTACTCCAGACGCTCCACTCTCCATCACCTAACTTATGTCGTCCTCAAACTACCCCTTCTCTCCGACCTCTATTATAGAAGTGCTTCTTTTATGCTATATTACATTCAGGCTACAGTTCACAGGTGTAGCTCCCATTCAAAGTAAGTCATTTTTGCTCTTTCATGCTCTCTCTTAATCTAAATTATATAAACACATGAATGAAGAAGGTAAGTGTAATTCAATTGAGCTGTATTTACAAAGTGCTTTACAAAACTTTACAAACTAAAATGCTGATGATTGTTTTGTTAGCATCAGTGAAAGTTCTTAAATATCCTGAGCTTTTCCTCGTGCGGTTAATTTTTCAAACTTAGAGTACACTATGTAACGTTCTGGTGGAAGGTACACCACCTGCTTGTCTCCATGGAGATGTTGGTAGTTTTGCCTGAATGTGACATGGAGTGATCATCTGCTTCTTTGTGTGCTGACATGGCACATCCTTTACATCAAATAGGCTCTTGATTAGTACCACTACACATATTATTTATCCGTGATAGTTAATAGCACAAATGTCTTTAGACGTGTGGCTTCATATTTATTTACAAATGTAGGCTCTTTATGTGCGATTACCTGAGACGCTCTTTTTTACCTTGACCTTGCACGTCGAGGGTATTTTCCAGTCAGCAGATCGCTTTATCTCTGAGAGCAACAATCAATAAGGATAATTAATGATGCCCGCCGCAATGATAGCCTCAGCAGTCATTACCAGGCATTAATCCATGCAGTCAGAGGAGGGTCAAGGCCGGCTGCATCGCTCACCTAGGGGCGTGGTGGTGCAAATTAAAATAATCTACACTGTGGCCGCACTGTCAGGCCTTCTCTGATGCATCCAGCTCGGGCAGACCGTAATTAAAGATGGCCCATTGCTAGGCAGAGGGGCACCAGGGTGACAATCCACTGCGATGTCTCTTTAATATACAACACTTAGCCCGAAGGATGACACTAACAGCAATCTGCAGGAACTCATCTCACCTGCAAGCGTGGGAGGGTGGCAAGATTTTTTTCTTTTTTCCTCTTCCAGATATGCTGGGACATAAATCAAACGCACAACATGCAATTTTCTAATAACGCAGCGCCCTCAGAAATGTGATTTAGAAGTAAATATAATTTGGTCTGGGTGTGAGACATATCAAGTGGATGTATTATGATTGTAGTAATGCTGTGCTTAGAATGAAATATCACAAGGACGAGCTTTAACAGGTGATTATAGAATAGCTCTGAACATTGCATACTGCTATTATGTTGTAATATAAGATATAACACTAAATACAGTGATGAATTATGCAAAACAAATATCTTTGCCAGATATTGTTACCAAATGGTGCAACAATATCAAATCACTTTAACTTACTAAGCAAAACTGCATTAAATAGTTTATGCAAACCAAAAGCTAAGATCAGAGCTGCGTGATACAAGGTGTGTGTTTTGTTTTTCTTTATGAAATCAGAATGATTTAGTATTTTTAATCGCTAATAGGGAAATCGTTTTCTCTACTTCCTAGTTTCTTGAGTATAAAGGACTATGGGCAAGTTTAAAGTTTGGAGTAACTACTGGCAACTGGGTCATAACACTTCCCAAACTTGTGTGAGGTGCGTTCCGACATGTATTGTTCAGTTTTATTAAAAGTGTTAACGGAATAACAAACATAAATCTCTAACAAGCAAACTGCTGCAGGTTCACATGATAAGGAAGTGTATGTGTCACATTCACTCGTGCATTACAGTTTAGGTTTGTTACTCAGGTCATCCCCACCCTCAGCATTGTAATCACCAACAAAATTCAGGTAGTGACTATGCTGAATCAGTTTAAATGTAACATTGAACTCCATGGAACTGAAATCAAGATCTAGCAATTGCACTGCTTTATCGTTCCTGACAATCTCTGCGTCTGATTGGCCACAGACCCACAATAAGCACTTCCCACCTTGTTGTCGAGGCCATTTACATTCACACTTGAAAGTTTGTATCAGAAATACAGCTTGATTCCATAATTCACGGACGACATTTTGATTGTACTTAAACCTTAAGGTAAGAATTGGAAATGTGAGATTTCATTTCCTGTAATGTTTAAATTACTTTTTGCTTGGCCGGCGTCCAAAAGCCGTCAAATCGCCGAGGGGCAGAGAAGAGATGTTTAAGCAGAGGTTGCACTCACTGGCAGCGGAGAAGTGGAGAGAATCTATAATAATGAAAAATGCATTTATCCTCAGCTGCCATGAATCCTTTTCTCCCTATGAAACACACTGAAGTGAAAACGCATGTGCATTAGTGGGACCAAATATGTCACATTCAACACGCACAAGGGGACGTGAAAAATAACCACCACTGGAATCAAAAAGCCTCAAATATGCTAAAGCGTGTAGCGCCGGCGCTGCACTTATCCTGAACGATGAACAAAGTCAAACAGATGAACATGAAGAAGGGCCGCTTGATGATGATTGACAGGCTCCGGCTACAGCTCCCTCCCACACAGCATTATACTGTCTTCATGTATCCAGCACCAGCTCCCTCACCTTCAGCTCCATTTGGTTAAAGTGAAGAGGCGTACAGGCACAGCTTAAGACACTCTGGTGCTTTCCGCAAAATCGTTGGCTCCAAGTTAACTTCTCCCTTTTTCCCGTTTAAAATTTTCATCTGATTACACTTATTACTGGTCAGGAAACAGAAGGACCTTGAGGGTAAACTGTGAACTCCCTTCGCGGCCAGTCAAAAATATACTGGAGCAGAGGCAGTCCAACAGCAAAACATACTTACCAGTAAATGGGCCTAATAATTACTGCCTTTAAGTAAATGATGCGCTCCAACTATACTGTGGGCCATAGCAAACTCCATAAGCCTTTAGATTAAAACCAACCCGTTTTATATGACTCTGCGGAGTAAACTGTGGCAGCACGCTTCAAGAACGGGGTTGTTAAACATCTTCTAGCAGGGTCGACACGGCTGTCACCCTGGAATTTATTTGTGAGCAAACTTTCACATTACATCAAAGGTGATTTAGACCGGCAAATGAAACACAACAAGACACATAAATCTAGCCGCTATCTGCCTTCAACAGTATTTTTTAATGACTAAAATACTTAATGACATAGTAAACACCAACATGAGGTAGAAAGTTACTTCATTTTATGTTCCTACAAAAAATTAGAAAAGTAAAATTGATGGGAACATTTTACTTTTCTCCTCATTAGGGTAAAAAAAAAAAGTGTAAATTATATGTTCTGAAATAATTGTTTCTCATCAAAAGTTGAGAAAAAATGTATCCTTGTTGACTGCTGATGTAGTTGTATAAGAAATAAGTAATGTAACAAATAACGAAATAACAAATTCAACATCCCTTATTGTTGTATAAGAGTTGGGTAAGAGTGAGTGTATATTTGCATCAGTTTGCCACTATTTTAAGATGAATATGAAATAATTATTTTTACTTTAATTGCATGTGAATGAAAAGGAGCAGAAAGAAGTATAAAACTGAATATCATAATAATATAATATAAGCTCTCTCTTCACACAAAAGCATTTGCGGTTCTAAATTTCTATTGCTAAAAACATACAGTAATTAGAGCACACATCCAGTCGCCATGGCTTCTTATTCTAACTATCAGCTACTTTATAATTTCCTGTCTGAATTGGAAGGCAATGCTGGGGCTCCCTCTGCCATATTGGACAGTTTTCTTCATCTTCACCATAAAGCCAAACCCTGCGCTTGTGCTTGACCAAAACCAAACAGCCCACATACATGATGATTACAAGCGAAAGTTGTGATATATTCAAAATGAAACTACAAACTCACAGGCACTAAAGACAAAACTGTTATGCACATCAAGGTGAAATGCCAGGGGCTTTTTTTCTGAGGTCGTCGTGGCTACACCCCCTGTTTAGTCCCCATCCGTGTGTCTCATATTTGTGGGCTTACGTGTGTGCCCTTGTCTGCCTGTGTCTACATGCTGTCATGCACCGCGTTACACAGCCTTTTAACTTTTGATGGTTTTCTCTTCATTAATTGAAAACATGACGGGAGTGCTCTCAGGCCTGATGGATCGAGCAGGAGAATTGAGAAAGTCATTAGCTTTACTGGAATCACGGCCTGTCAAGCAGTCAATACACAGCGCTCCACGTGTCTGCAAGCAAAGATGGAACAATTATCCCCTTTATGAGGAAGCCAGGGCGTGCACGCGTCTGTGTGAATGTGTGTGCATATACTAACAAGCCGGAGCAGGGCAGCAATAACCCTCAGCTAAATCACTCATTCATTACTGTCAAGTACCCCTGACTCATAGGTTATTAAAAAGAGCCATAATAGGAGGAGGGAGATAGAAAAACTTAATTAGTAAACAATTGTGATTAGTAACCGTTGTAATTATTTTTTGGCATGAGTTGAATAGATGCATAAGTATCAGTTCAAATAAGTAAAACACATATTGAAAGTAAATATTTGCACAATAGGACGGCATAATACACATTGTTATTATTACGATATCAGCAAATGTGAAATCTGATATGTATTTAGTATTTAGTATAAAGCCTTAGTTTACTTGTTTAGGATGGATGTTTTGAAGTGTAAACATATGGTTTTACTTGCAGTTCATATAAAGTTGATATATCTAAATTTAGATAATATTGTGAATATTTTTTTTAAGTTATTTGAAGATTGAGTATATTATTATTATTTTTTTAATGCTACAAAGAGGTTATAAGAAATAACAATGACCAAAAAGTAATGTTGCATGCTTTTATGATTAATTGTAATCAATTCATAAATTTCACATTTGTCTGATAATTAAACCTCAATCAATACATGTTTTAACACATTTCTGATGGATTGACATAATAATGTCTCACTATCGTTAAATATTTTGTCAATATTGCTCAGCAATAGCTTTAAGCATTAAGTGTTTGTTAAAATAAGTAAAACACACATTGAATATACATAGATTTGCGCAATAGGACTTCATAATACAAATTGTCATTATTATATCAGCAATTATGAATATTTGTTCTTAATGTTTTGAAGTGTAAATACATGGTTTAACTAGCAGTTCATATTATCACAAAGTATTGCACTGTTTCTGACTCACAATTTCCTCAACAACCTCCTCAAGACTATAGATCTTTTTCCCATGCTTCCTCTAAGTTTCACAGTTTTAATGAGTATTAATGCATGGTAAACACATGCAAACACAGCATGGCCGAAGCACTCAGAATAACATCCACATCCCCATCCCCATGTGGAGGTCATGGCCCCTCTCTGTACAGCGCTCAGCAGTAGGAGGTCGCGAGTTCACGACCCCGGGGCTGCGTTAGTAATAGCAGGACACTGACTGCGGGCTGTCTGTGAGGGATAGCCACGACTGCAATCAATACTACAGGTACAAGAGTAGCACACATACAATGTACACTGGAGCTCTCTGAGGGAAACAGCATTATCACAGCCATACAACATCAGACAGGAGTCCATCACTGCTGTAAATAATATCCTGGACTCACTGGCAAAGTCAATACAGATTAGATGTTTGAAATTATCTCGGGTTTGTATATTTTCCTAATGAAAAAAGTGGAAAAGTCTAAAAAATATAGAGGCTTAGTGTTTTTAGCTCTTCTCTGTTATTGCTTTATAAGCACTAGAGCACTTTACATAAGATTTATTACATCCAAGTAGAAATATTATCTTGTGTGGGTGCCATTCATCACGCTGGCTGTGAGACACTGTGAATGATACCACCAAATTATGTAGATCAGCTGTGTCTGTGGGGAGAATTTAACCGGTAACCTTGGTAACCCCAGGTACCAGGGGCCTTTCCCATAAGCATTTTAGCATTTTGCAGGTTCAACGATGCCTAACATCAGTCCAAATAATAATAACATCACACCATTATTAATTTGTATTATTTCTAACTTTGTGGTGCAAATACACAAATAAAAGAATAAAGTTAGATCTGCCTCACAAAAACTGACAGAAAAATTAAGAGAAACAACTACAAGGGGATAAATGGTTCACTATGTAACTTTTCTAGCAGGATATACCTTTCTCCAGGGAGATGTTATTGCTTTACCGAGAATGTTCCTCAGTGTATAGCAATAAACTTTCAATGTTTTTATTCCTCAAAAATACCATGAAAAACAAGAATTGTCACCACAAATCTGACCTGTAACTTTGTCTGGTGGCATAACCTGTTTGTGTTCATGTAGCTAGATAAATGTAATGCTTTGGAACGTATTGCGAAGCAATATCATCTCCATGGAGACAAGCAGGCGGCGCTCTCCAACAGATAAGTTACATATGGCAACTTTAATACTCAACCTTTGGACTAAACTGAATTTATGGTTGCCATTTGTAAGGATTATAGGATAATATAGTAAAGGATTGAAGGAGGAAAAAAATATTATACTAGATTTTTAATTGAGCTGTAATTGGTTTCTTGTTGCTGAAATGTTTCACTTTTTTATTTTTATAGTTTGGCACAATAGGAAAATTCATGCCAACTTCCAACCCCCTTCTACCTCGCATAAAACAGTTGAAATGAGACAATCTTCTTTAGCTCTTTCACAAAGCTTAGACAAATGTAGTCTATAGACACATTGTCGCTTAGGGCCTATAGGTAGGTGTATCATAATTACCAATCATGCTTGTGCTGCAAACAGGCATCTTTTCCCCCTTTCCCATTTACTTGCACACAGAGCTTACTCAATTATGATGCAAAAGGGTGTTTTTGAAAAGCCTGGCTCATTTCTAATTAAGCCACACACTCATACCTATTTGTAGCTCATGTCCTGACATAATGCAAATGCTATGTAAATTAACTGCACTGATCTCCTGCTAGCTCCGCACTCAGAGCTCCTCAGAGACCGCTGGGGCATTTAGTCATACTTTATGCTGGTTTAGTTCCTCATTGGATGAAACATAGGCAGAGGCAATATACTAAAGCTTAGTTAAACCAACACAAGAGGTAAGTCTCATGATTGTTTTCATTTAAAACACTCTTTTGTGCTTATTTCTGCTTTTTATTTAGTATCTAAATGCCTTCTCTCATAGCAACCTGCTGCCTAACTCCTCCTATCTTTTTAGTGTGGCCCCTAACTGTGAGTGTTTAGACAGGCCATTAACGCGCTTACTGAAGACACACAAGCACGGTTGGTTAGACATGTCAACCCCACACTCCTATTGGCTGTGACTAATTGTAGCTGCACCCACAATGTTATGAGCATCAGGCTCAAGCATTTGCTGAATAAAATCATTATTTTTGCTTTATAAATATGTTATTCAGTATGTAGATATTCCTGTTACAATTTGCCATACAATATTTTTAAATAAATGTAAAATGTTTGCCAAAATATAGCAGTACACTGGATAAATATTCTAATGTGACTATGTTATGTAAAATAAAGTTAGATTTTCCTCATGCAAAATTACAAACTAAATACAATAATGGTATTCATTAGTTATTGTGTCCGAGTCTAGACTTTCTCTTGACTCGACCGTGCCATCATTTATTCCTTTGTACGTCTGTCTGCTTTTTGTTCTCCCTCTCCGGATCGCTCTGTCTACCCGCAGCCCATTAATTGTGCCCGAACAGTGCCACATGCCTCAATGAAAATAAATTGCTTTTAATTTGGGCTTCCCTTTTTGCCACGGCCGGCATCACTTAATTTCATTAGCTCTGAACCTGTGGAGCGCAGTTTCAAAAGCCTCATCTCATGGACGCACTTGAAAATGAAAAGAAGACCCTCTCTTTTTTTCTTCCCTCGCTCCCTTCTCCTCTCCGCGCTCCTCAATTAACAGAATCGTTTCCTTTCAACTAAAATGAATGTTATTGAAACCAATTAGCATGGACTGGAAAATCTCTCGTTAATGAGGGGAGTGTGGGTGAGTAAACACCAATGAAAAGATGAAATTAGAGAAGAGGCTCTTCTTGTTGGCCTGGAATAATGACATGCTTAGTCGCCTAATTGTCTGGTGAAAAGCACCGCTGCGATAGTAACAGATTGCGGTGTTCATTAGGCAGCAATGGGCCACCTGCTGCTGGGGCGGCGAGCCCGCACTCCCCGTACACGTGTTTATCCCAGGGGGCACTTTTTTTGGACACAACGCTCAGTATGAAAAGCAAATGAGCTTGCCAATATGCTGCAATGTTGTGTCCTTATTGCCAAAGCACAGAAGCATGATATGTCAAATCAAATGAAATAAATGAAACCCAATAGAGTGAAGCTGGAGGGTTCCCTGTGTTTTTGATGATGCTGAGAAGGGAAATGACCTATAAAAATACACGGCTTAGTAAAACTATGTCATTTCATTATAAATCCTGCAGATAAGTGTTCTATTCATCATTGGTGTTATCATATTTCATCACACAGCTTTTTATTGGCGCTTTTGAGGCCCAGTTTGTACAGAGTGTGAGGGTTGAAGAGGATAATGGGCCTCTAATTGCAGCATGTATCGGGTTGGGGAGGGGGCTGGCATTTGTTCCCCTCCATGAAATATTTAATGGCTCGCCGGGAGAAACAAACTCTACACAGACTGTGTAATTCATAACCCGGAGATAGTCTTCGACTTGCGGTTCATCCGCAAATCTATCCCTCCTCTTTGTCTTTCTACAGCCTCTACTCCCATTATTCCTGACTACACAAAAAGAAAGTACCGTCCAAAGTGTAATGTTAATTAATTCATAATTAATTCCTGCATTAGGACCAAATGAGAAGCACATATTCTTGGGCGCAGTGGGGTCTGCAATCGCTCCAAGGCAAAGAAAAAATCTGTGAAGTCAGTTTCACAAAATACAACCCGATGCAACTTCTTTAATTCTTCTGATGTATTTAGGTGGATGAGTGTACCCTCATAATAGCATTGTTAGCTTGCAATGCACTCTGGCCCTCCCTGATCGACATCCACTCGCATACTAATAAGACTCATTGTTGCCTATTGCTCTGTCTACAGCTGCTGCTGGCCATAATTATCTCATAGCTAACTTAAAGGGTGTCAATTAAAACACTGTTCATATTTCTGTTCTTCCATCCGGGGCTGAAGTCTTGCTCCTGCTCTGCTCTGCTCCTCAGTCAGAGGTCATAGTTCAAGGGATGGATGGAGGTGGGGTGAGGACCTTCAGGATATTTCTGTAAAACATCACATTCATGTACTGTGTTAGATGTTATTCAACCATCATATGATAAAATAAGCCTTTCCTAGTATACACACCACACATCTCTGCACTGGTCATGAATTTTAAAGAGGAGTTCTTCCCAATGGACCATTTTTTTGGGGCCAAGGTTTAGGTCTCGTTCTTGAAAAGGCTAAGCGTACCCTAGATGCGTGCCCCACCCCGTTCACATCACATACCCACCCACCACCCGGCCTAACCCCTGCCTCCCTGTGGGCCCCCCAGACCTTTGAATACTGCGTTTTAGCTTTGCAGTTTAAACACCAATGCAAACATCTATTGTTGTTTATTGCAACAGGTATGGACATAAACAACATACAAATAACTTGCTCTGTAACGCACATAAATAATAAAGATGAATAATACACATTTAGTGGTCTAAACCCATGAAGATTAAAAAGGGTATTCATTATTGTTAGTAATAAAATAAAACATTTTACCAATATCTTTTGTTCATGTGCACATGCGCTGGTGGTGCCATTTAGACACCTCTACTAACCTTTTGAATGAAAATAGATTAAATTGTGAATTGTATGTATTTTTAAAAGTCTTTAGGGAATTGCAGATAGGAACCAGCAAATCTACCTTTTTCCCTTGAGATTGCTTCTGCTTAATTGATTTACTTTGTGCAGAATAACATGGCCATTCACAGTGCCATCTGATCAGCCTTTGTTGGCGACACGTGCTGAGATCCCGGTTCCTCCATCTTTATGCTAATCCACTTTATGAGCTTTGACACTGCTGGATTATTCGACTATAATATTTATAATGTGTTTTGGCTCTCTGACAGGCTCTGGCAACATCAGTAGCCGAACTCAAGACAGACTTTGACAGGTGGATCACATAGGGACCAACAGATGCCGATAGGTATTGACAAACGAATGAATATGGATTTATCGAACATCCAATTGATTGTAAAATGAATCAGGATTAATGGGTGCCAATAATCTTGGTCCTTTAATAGTAGATTAGGGCCAGTGAAGATGGTCAATTTACCTCTATTAGAAACAATGCTTCTACTTAATCAAGCTTTTTGTTGTATTTCTGGTGTAGTGGGAAATTCCCTTTTTTGGAGTTTTCTTTACTCACAGAAAAACTCCATAACGTCATAAAACAAACAGGATCCAAACCAAAGTGAACTTTCAAAATTTCTCTTCCTCTTTCATTGGATTTGATCAGGCTCTTTATTCTTGGTTTTATAATCAGCATTTCTTGTTTAGCTTCATATTTCCTTCTATACAGAGTCAAGAGGAGGAAGCCACTGAAGTCTGTAGTAGATTTGATTTGGCGGAAACATGTCTCGATGCGCTCTCCTTTTGACCTCACGAGGAAACTATTGTTGCCATATGCTGGCCCTGGTCGTTTTGGTCAGTAGTTCTGTTCTGTTGCTATTTCAATAAGTGATGTGCTGATAATCGTTCACTATGGCTGCTGTCCGTGAATGTTCATATTATGTTTTCTGTTCTTCAGTATAAAGCAGCAGGTGAATATTTGGACTGCTGTTGCGGGTTAACGTGACATAAATAAGGAAGAGTACTGACCTGCAAATACAGTATTATCAAATTTGCTCGGTGTGTACTGTAGACCAAACCGATGAGGATTATTTTAGTGCCAGCTCAAGAGAAAGCCAATATAATGTCTTCAAGATAATATAAATGAGTTATATTGAAGATATACATTTTTGTATCCTTGTTTGTTGTTTTGTATCAATATTCATTCTGCATTTATCTGGGCAGCACTTTGGGACAGTGTGTCTGTTTTGAAATGTGCTATAAAGTAACCATGTGAAAAGGTTTTTTTTTTAAGTAATATTGCTGCACTTTTCTAATTAATTTTACAGTCCATCCATTGTAAGATTAACTACAAAAATGCCTAGAGACATTTACAGTAATCAGTTTCTCTAATGTTATTTCGGTTGGATTGCAAAAATATCTGGGTCTGTGGATTCATTATATAGATAACCCCCTTTGTCAATGTGTTGCTTCAATTTATTAACCCCCATTTGGCTCTAAAACAAAGAAGTTTGGTGTTTATTGGGCTGAGGTTGGCAGTAATATTACCAAAAGGCAGTTGCTCTTACATGTTTTTATGTGTTTGTCTCTTCCCAAAAAGTTCGAATCTCACTCCCTCTCTCATACAATTCTATGTGTATTTATTCTAGTTATACTCTATTTAGTAGTATGAATATTAAATAGCATGTAGCCTAAATATATCTGAGCACTTTTGCATTCAGAAGCCAATATCTTATCTACTGCAAATACATGTTGACTTTGTTTAAAATACAAATTGTGTTTCAAGAAATAGCATTATGATTTATGCATGCTAACTACATTATAGAACTTAGAAATGTAATTAACAGTAACTTCCTGTGTGTAATTGGTATGCAGCCGATCCCACAGAGGACAAAAGCGTGGGATATTAAGCGCGTATTAGGAGCATTACTATTTTATGTTAGGAACACAGCTTAAGGAGTGGCATTTATTATTTAGTGTTTCTTTTGTTTTCACTTTGGATTCCAGCGTGGAGTACAGTACTAAAGGCTGCTTTCCTGAATGCTCTTAATGGAACAGTTTAAAATGACTGGTAATCAGACAAATTCATTTCAAGTTGTATTATAAAACAACAGAGCATAATCTAATCAATGTGCTCCTCTTTTTTCTTTTCTGCTTTTTTTAGGTTATAGAAATTCCTGAGATGTACAATGCATGCCAACTTGAATTCAGGGTAAGAACTACAGTATTTAATTGTGTAGACTATAGAGTAAAAATGGGCCTTAATGAGCTTTTCCTGTTCATTACCGTGTCTGTTACTTTCTATTTCCTGTGCTAAATGATGACAATAGAAACTTTTCAAATCATTTTGTGGATAAATGTAGATTTTCCGATTGCCTTTCTTCTGTAAACTGGTTATTTAGTCTAGTGTGGGGCTGAAGCAGAGGCGGCATTAGGTTGTACATTGTTGTGCAGCGATGCGATGTGTTCTATTAAGGTCATCAAGACAGATTGACCACAAACATTGGGAGAACAAACAAGAAAAACAAGAAGGAAAAAAAGAAAACATGGATGACAGAAGGACGCCAGCTTTCAGGTCATGATGGTCAGTGAGGAGTTGTGCAGATAAACCCTTGTTCCATTGTTTAATCCAGTATCCTCCTACTAATAATACAATACAAATCTATAAGGTGGCTTTATGCTGAACAGAAAATATCTGACCACCTGTTCCAAACATTGTCTAAGTTAAAAGGTTAGGTGGAAGCTATGTAATATACAATGTGTATAATGGGCAAAGTTTTCTCAGGAGGACATTTAAGACAATTTTACTACAGATAAAACAAACTTTCAGATTTTAGGAAGCCAAAACTTCCACATAGAGTTCATAATGTACTTGTCGGGTTGAAAATAAAAGTTCATAGCACACATGGCACACACACTACCGCACTTCCTGAAGCCTTTTGTCACTTGCTGCAGTAAATGTCCTGCGCGGGACAAGTGCAGGACAGTGGCCTTATGGGAAAATGGGAAATGTGCTATCATCAAGCTAACAGGGCACCACAGTCCACTAATCAGATCAGGAAGCTGTGTGTGCGTGTCTCTGCTACAGATAACATGCGTGTATGTGTGTAACGTGTGAGCTGTGTCCTGGAACACTAATGGCTGCAGTGTTTTAGGTCCTGCACTGGACACTTGTGCAGCGAGCGGCTGAGTGAGGGGCTTTTCCGGGCCGTGGTGAGCTGTCGTCTGAGCATGAGTCAGCTGGACATAGATGAGGGTAAATATTTAGTTCCATGAAGGAAACATGGATTTCCCCTCCCTCTCTCAGAACAATAATTCCCTCCTTCTCCTGCACTCTGTGTTGGCTTCTCAGAATAGCCGCAATTATCACACTTCCCTGCATTCATTTGAGGACTTCATTGTGCAGACCTATGGACTACGGGTCCACTGCAGAGAATGTGAAACATTTGGCTATCTGTCCTGGAAACTAACCAAAAACCAAAGAACATTCACAATTGCATTGTCTCTAATAGAGTTGTCACGATACAAAACTAAATACATTGTGGTATTGAAATTGCATATATATATATATATATATATATATATATATATATATATGCAATTTCAATTCAATTCAATTGTGGTATTGAAATTGCATATATATATATATATATATATATATATATATATATATGCAATTTCAATACCACAATAATTTTTAGCACAAAAATAATTGTACTTTTATTGTGGCGCTTTGTAGATACTAGTTCTGACTTGCTCTGAAAAAGTGCAAGATAATTCTAAACGTATCAGGAAAGGTCCAAATCTTTTAATTAATTAATATCTAATTTTGATACTTTTGACAACATTTAACTCATTATTTTATCATTACTATTAAAGTTGGGATGTATTCTGTTGTGTATAGTATTTATTTTATCCAGTAGTCGTTCATTTTCTGGGGCAATACATATAATTACTTAATACATTTATAATTTAAAATCTGTATTTATACTATACTTGAGATCAATCAATCAATAATCAGCCTTTATTTATAGAGCCCTTCACCACTATAGTACTTACACTCAAAGTAACCTAAATGCTTCACATAAAAATTCAAGGCAATAAACACATAATAACACAAGTTCTGTACAAAATAAATTGTCACTACACTAAATGTTAAAAGCCAGTCTGAATAAAGAAGTTTTAAGCCTAGATTTAAAAAGGCTAAACTCTGTGATGGTGCGCATGTCCGGGGGCAGTTTGTTCCAGAGCCTGACCAGCGACAGAGACGGCGCTGGTCACCCCAGTGTTTGAGTCTGGCTCCGGGGACTTCCAGTAGAAACTGATTTGTCGACCTAAAGGCCCTGCTTAGGATTCGGACAGACAGAAGCTTGGCCAGATAAGGAGGTGCCAGGCCAATTTAGAGCTTTAAAAACAAAAAGTAACATTTTATAATCAATTATAAAAGAAAGGAAAGTCATTTGAGAGCAAAAAGAACTGTGGTGATGTGCTGACGTCTGGGTGTGTTGGTTAGAAAACGCGCCGCAGCGTTCTGTACGAGCTGAAGGCGGCTGAGGGCAGACTGGGAGACACTGGCATAAAGTGCATTGCAATAGTCTATTCTTGAGCTGATGAAAGCATGAATAGTCCTTTCAAGATCGGTGTGATTTAGAAAAGGCTTTAGTTTAGCCAAAAGACGTAATTGATAAAAAAAACTTGCTCTCACCAGACTGACATTGACAATTTGCTTGTCAAATTTAAAATTGTTGTCAAAAACCAACCCAAGATTCTTTACGGTCAGTTTTATCATGGATGACAAGCAATCAAAATTAGACAGCACAGAATCACCAAATAAAATGTACTCTGTCTTCTTATCATTCAAATAAAGGACATTTTGCCCTAACCACATCTTTATGTCAGTAATACAGTCAGAGATTGAAGAGATGTAAATAACTGTGGAAAATAAATATATTGTGTTCATTTATTATCTTCGGTTAATCCATTTTACAGAATACACAATGCTGCATAACATAACTTATTCAAATAGAAAACAAAGAGAGGGGAATTCTGAGCAGAGTTTGCATGTTCTCCTCGTGTCTCAGTGGGTTTTCTCTGTGTACTCTGGTTCCCCCCATCAACCCAAAACATAAACAAAAGGTCTAATCATCCAGCCAATATAGTCCTGAACAGTCCTGGCTGAAGATCTGAGCTGGGTCACCAGGCGCTGCACTGCGGTGCTCACTGCTCCTGACAAGTTCCCCCAGCAACATTGAAGGATGGGTCAAATGCAGGGAATGAATTTCCTCCACAGGAGATTAATAAAATACACAATAAACTTAATGCATTTATTTAAAGTGTATAAAATGGTTAAACCTAAACCATTGGAACCAATAAACAAACCTTTCCAAAGTTACAGAAAAATAACACAAATGTATCCAAAAAGCATGGGCCGACAAA
The DNA here is from genome assembly GCA_015082035.1 of Chaenogobius annularis. Lineage (NCBI taxonomy): Eukaryota > Metazoa > Chordata > Actinopteri > Gobiiformes > Gobiidae > Chaenogobius > Chaenogobius annularis. Next base: position 937,558 of record BJKM01000019.1, on the reverse strand, counting down.
TGACTCTTAAATTGAGCTGCTCTGATGAGACTGAACCAATCAGACGAGGCGTCGGGAGGGCAGCAGTGACAGCAGTATGTGTGACAGGATGAGTGCGAGAACAGGGGACCAGTGTATGAGGAGCTGTCACTCACTCTCTCCTTCTATCTCCATATCCCATAGACTCACACACAGACGGATGCATTACCCTCTAAAAGATACTCTCTTCTGACAAGCTGATAAATCAACATTATAGAGCTACTGTCTGGTGCACATGCATAGGCACTTCACCCAGAGAGAAAAATATCATCTTATTTACAATAACCTGACATCTCTGTGTGGCAAAAACCCTATTAGATTCTTGATGACAAATAAAGAGCTTGAGGAGGGAGAGAGGTTGAGAATGACTGAGATGTTTGGGAAGGGGCTTTTCTAAGGAAGCTGCATTTTTAGTATGCATGTTGATCCTGTTAGGTGGAAATGCAATAACAGATACGTAGGTCCGCTGCAGAGGAAAAAAGACCAGCCCTACTCTCTCTGACTACCTTCTATTTATCATCTGCACATAGACTGTCGCTGAGTAGAATATATTGCTTTAAAAAGTGGCGGTGGTAATAGCATTGATCTAATTTCCATAAATTTTCATCGGGAATTTGATATTTTCTTCATCGGTGAACAACATAAACTATTTAAAAGAGGATGCTGGTGTGGCAAACTTTCCCTCCCATCCTTAAATTTGTTTTTGGATATTCCCTTGTGATGGATACCACCGGCATCAGCGTAGGAGGGTTTCACATATTGAGCGGCTAGAGTAATGCACGCACACACAACTAAGTCTTTTTGTATTCTAAAAAAAAAAAAAGCTGTTTTCTCCAAAGATTACATGTACCTATCCAGTCCACCAATTTATGACAAAATGTTTACACAATTACTTTTCTTTTATTCAGTGCATTTTTCTTCCGTTTCTTCTTCGTAAAAGTGTTTCAACATCTAAATTAATTATAAAATGAAATACAAACTTTTTGAGGATATCCGGCCTCTGCTCCTTTTGACCTTCTGAGCTGAGATGTGAACTCAATCCAAAAGTTCTCTTTCTATTCATGGCCTTTTGAACCATTGTTTGTTGTTTTATTATTTAAAACTGTTTCATGTTGTTGTGAATATGATTAAAAGTACAGATACTCTATATTTTAGAAAATTAAATGTGTGTACGTTTTAAAGTTTGAACCCATTCGCCATAACAAAGTTGCCCTGAATTTGTATTTTTGCTAAATACTCATTTCTTGACCTGTGAAGAGTAAGTGCAGTCTTGTAAAACAGAGTACTGATGATAAAAAGTTGACTGTAAAGTGTAATAGTACAATATGAGTTTTCAGTGGAGGGCCGGTGAAGATGTGCTTGGTCAGAAACACCATCAGAGATGTGTGTGGGAGGAGTGAGAGCAGCAGGAGCACAGCCTCCAGAGGGCTGGCTCTGTCCCGGCCTCATTAGTGAGCAGTAAATTACACTGCACACACGTCTTTATGTAGACTAATCATATTACAGCTAACGCGCTCAGCTTCACCTGGAGCTGACAAGGGGAGATGGCGGAAAACTTTACAGTCTAATTTGTCCCATAGACCTCAATGTAATCCAGCACCTCTGACTGACACCATTTTATCTCTCTGTCCATCTATCTGCCAATGAACATCATGGAGCTCCTCCCTGTTCCCGTGTTCATCTGCACTGCTCCTGTGGTTGTTTGCTCTGCCCCCCTCCCTCACGCACCTTTACCCTCCCACCCTCTCCCTCCAGCCCAGTGAATCCCTGCCCCCAGCTTGTCAGTTCTGACAAGCTGCTTTAATGGGCGATGTGGCGCGTGCCTCTGACCACTGAGCACAGTCATTAACCTTCACTGGCATAATTGAATTCAAGGTTGATTGCTGGTGACCCTCCCCCCTGCCGAGGTCCCTCTCAATGTACATATTCATTACAGGGCCCGGGCTCTAAATGGATTGCACAGGGAAAGCTGTAGCAATCATTCGGGCCGCGCGGCGGGGGCAGCGGCGCACTGCTCCGAGGCCGCGAGGGGACCGGGACAGAGCGACAAGAGCAGGGGGAAGAGGAGGGGCACTAATTGCATGCTAGAGAAAGAGGATTGGATTATGAAAAGAGTGAGAGAATGAAGATGGATCCCTGTGACACTGTCAAATTAAGGGCAAGTCTTGTTCGGCAATGAGACACTGAAATGTACAGTGGCACGGCAGCAGCGAGGGAAGGGGGAGAGGATGGACGGACAGACTCAGACATGAAGGGCTGAGAGGGGCCATTGAGGCTAAGAGAGAATTGAATGTAGAAGAATGAAGTAACAGACACACACACATCCCAGTGTCAGTGTGGTTTGAGCGTGAAGGGGCATATATCACCCCAGCCCGGGCTGCAGCTCTCACTCTCCCCTCCCTAATAGCTGTCAGATTACTATCAACCAAACAAGACATCCAGCCTCACCTCCGTCTCTGCTCTTTTCCAGCTTCTGCTTTCCAGGCTAAACTCTTACCTCTGCCCAAATGCCAAGGATAACATTTTTTTTTTATTATTATTTTACTTATATGAGTGAAAAAAGTCTAGTCTCTATGACACTTTTTTTTAAGGATTTTTGGCCCGTAGGCTTTATTGGACAGGACAGGTGAGTGTGAAATGGCCACCGGGCGGTTGTAATAACTACACTTTAATACAGCTGAACTATTTGTTCATTATGAAACTTCAAGTCTTTGTTCATGCTTTATTAAAGCTATTAAAAGTGTAGGTATTGCCATATCTTTTCCTTTTTCTACAATGGATGAGGATTGTTTTTTGCTAGACACATGACAAAAAACACACCCTGTCAGCATATTCCTTCGTGTTGCTAATGTAAATAAATGTCAATTCCAAAGGAGACATACATTATTTGCCTGAATTATTAATATTACGTCTAAAGCTTTCACTTCTATAGCCACCTCTGCCTACTATAAGTCTGTGAAAAGTCATTTTCCAGATCCAGTATAGCGCTGATTGCCCCCAATTGAGTTAGTTGCCAAAAAAACAACAATAAGGAATGTGATGGAGATTACATTAAACCTGTTTTGTGTTTAAACAATATACAGTGAGTATAGGCATTCTGAGAGGAGAACATTTTGGTAAGTCTGATTCGGGGTTTGCCCTCAGGATGGCCTCTTGCTCTGCTCCAGTACTCTGTCCGGAAACCTGGCTGCACATACAGACAGACAGTGGTCCACTGAGAGCCATCCACCTGTCATTGCTGTGTACTGTTCCAGTGTGGCGTATGTGGACTGTGTGAGCTTTTATCCCCTCATCATCACTAACAGGGTTTCCCAGGCTCTGGCCACAGAGTGTGGGTCACAGGGCAGGAATCAAACAGCAGAACAATGGAGCGCTTCCTCCACTTAACCTCCTAATGGGCTCTCAATGGCTCCCCTGGCTCCTTCCAAACTATCAGCCACTGGATTCACTTACCTCACTGCACCAGCCCGTGTGTGTGGGGGGTCTGAGTGGTGCCGACATGGCACACTGCAGAGCCAGCATGGCTCCGAGTGGAGGTGTCAAACACAAAATGTGTTTAATATAAAGCTGGCCATCAGTGGTAGAGCTCCCTGTGTTCTTTTTCTCAGCAGAAGTCAGGTGTCAGGTGTGCTCTAGTTTCTCCAATGAATATATGTCTGTATTTACAACAAGGCATTTGGCTCCACCTGTTACACTTCAATAATTACTTTTAGCATCATCTTCGAGCGCAGTGCAACCCCCAAATCTGCAAAGACAAGTGGCCTCATTTATTTCCATGGAGGGAAATAATTTAGTAGCGCTGAGCGCTAACGAGCTAGAGCGGAGGGATGCCTAATTAGATTCACTTTGTTTGTGTCATTTTAATTACGTTGTGGTCCCCAGCAGTGGAGCCACCAGTGATCTCTTAGTCTCTTAACTGTGCTGCCACAGTTCCACACTGAGTCCCAGCAGAGCTTTAGAAAACCAACAAACTGCACAATCTCTATCAACCAAAGCTCAGGCAGACTGGGCTTTCTGTTCAGTTGTTGATTCGGAGCATGTTTGGCGTCAGTGTCACTTTAATCTCCGAACGCAGCCACAAAGGTCACTGTTGTGTGATGCAAACAAATAACACTCACTAAACTTTTTTGGTGATTAATCATTATTTATTGCTGTAAATGAAAGGCCTGGGAGACAGATTTTCTGCCTGTGTAGTCTTAAGCGGTGTGTTTATGTTCCCTGTTTGAAGGGAAAGCTTCACTAAACCAAACCACTTTGAGGTTTGCTTTGAACTATTCCCCCAAGACACACACGCTAATTATTTTGTGTTTCATGATGAATTCTGCTCAGTTCATTAGACGGCTTTAACTGATGTTACTGTCTTAGATCCTGTCTGCCTCCGCGCACACTTGCAGCCATTTAGGTAATTGAGTGATTAATTGATACCTAATGATCAGTATAGACCTTATGTTCTGCTTTCATTTCAAACTTGACAAATTATTAAAAGCTATTAGTTTTAACTTTAGACATCTGCAACCAAAACTATTTCAACAGCCTTCATGTGCCAATTTACACTCGTATTAAACAATCAAGACCTATATTCCTAATGCTAAAGTTATGTAACCAATGCAAATCTGAAGTGAGGTATTTAGCTAAAAAGTGGTCTGACATGAAAACAAAGCCTTGAAGTGTTCTGATGTCCCAACTGGAGTATTCTTAGCCCTGGACTCATCCCATCTGCCTTGTGTCCTGTGATAGTGATCAGTCTTCTGGGACCCGCTTCCACAGATGAGGGCGACCTTCACCTGTCAATCATGCTGCTCTGGGCCAAGACCTGGTCCACTCAGGTCACCTCAAGCAAGGATTTCTAAAGACTAAGGAATGATGGTCCAGATTATGTTCCTAGTAACATAAAAAATATGAATTCCAAATGCTGGTTAGTTAGCTGGTTAATTAACATTAGCTGTGCATATGACTGAAACGATTTTATTTGCACTCTTCTCTTTTATGTCCTCAACTATTCTGTCATGTCTTTGTGATTTTAATGATTTTTTTTCCTGTTGTGTGAAGCACTTTGAATTGCCTTTGTGTACAAATTGTGCTCTACAAATAAACTTGCCTAACTTGCCTTGCCTATAGTTCACCTCAAAATAAGGAAGCATTTACTGTCCATCCTGATCTTGGTATCCTGTATATCTTAGTATACTCTAAATTAGGACTATTTATGATGAGTTGGGCCTATTTTTTCAGCATTATTTCATATGGATAACTAATACATCCAGGATCAGCATAGGTTAGCAGCTACTGGAAGCGAGTGATTTGAAGAAAAAAATATATAAATCATACAATATGGAAAACCAGGCCCCTTTTTTCACTTCCTTATCCACCTCTGACAATGTTGTATATAAAACTAACACATCTGATGAGTTATATCAACATAAAGGCTGATCACTGATATCTTTATGTTTCCTGGAATAATATTTGAGTCTTTTGGACAAAAGCTGCTCTCCGGCTCCACAGCTGTGTCCTGCAGGGTCATCACTGAAAACACGCAGGCCACTGGTCTCTTCCCGGCCATTTAAACAGGAAAACTCTAGCTTATTTCAGTGAATATATTTACATTAGATTTGTGGAGTGACAGATTTCCTTATTTGTGTGACATTTAACTTAAAGGTTTTAGTTGAGGTGAGAATGAGCTGTGACTTTTGGAGACACAAATAGATTTTTTTGTAGATTCATTCACTCATTGCTATACTCCAATGTAAAGTGATACAGACCATCTGTGATAGTTATACAAGGGTAACAATGCAAACACCGTGCACTGAAGTTTTTTGTTTTGTTTTGTTTATATTCAAATGAAAAAAACTGTGATTTCATGCATAATTCTTCACTTGCTATGCACATTTAACGGAAAAAACTAAAAAACAATGTAATATGTACCAATTACACATATTTACTGCCCTAGTATGAAAGTGAAATGCAACAATATAAACCCCACTTTAAAAAAAGTTTCCTTTGCAAACCTAAGTGACCAAACTTGGAGCCAAAATGTTTTTAATTTTTACACTGGTAACTACATTTAAACAAAACAAATGTTAACACACCCATAATCATTCTAGTTGTGTGGAAGCAACCCCACTAGGCTGCCTTTTAATCAAAACTTCACTGAGGTGAAATGTGTTCAAATATGATTGTCATTTTGACGATTGTGATATTTGTATAATTAAAAAGGAGAGGCCAACATTTGCCCCGTATATGGAATGACTGCTGCATTGATGAAATTATCTATCTTGAAATAAATGAATATGTTTATCAGGTCCAGGGGGACAATTTAATAACTCACCTGTCACAACGAGCCGATTGTGTCTGGAAAACTGGCAGAAGATAATTACCCGCAATGCTTTGCATCTTTACGAAAGAAAATTGATGAAACACAATCTAAATTAGAGACAGTAATCCATTCCAGACTGTGATGGGAAAAGGTCTATATAAAGAGGATAAATGAAAAAGATTCTTGGGTTAGATTTACATAACCATAAGAGCTCTTACAAGCTCAGGTTTGTTCATGTGGACATCAATCTAAAGTTACACACTTGTACTCTTAAAGTGATCTATTACAGACAACTTTGTCCACAAGGACTGGCACATGTGCGCATCATCAGTTTCCAGTTATTCCAATAGACTTGCTCTAACCTTAACATTAAACTCATCATGTCTAAATATGTCGTACATTGATTTATGTTATGGAGACGTGCATGTTGGGAATGTGAAGAACACTTTACCTCCCCACAACACATGCACACGCACTAATCCATCTGTCCAGGAGACTGATAGGACTCTGTTTAAATGAGCTGGAAGTGCCTGGTCCTTTTTAGGCCACAAGTGCATTCTCAGGTCTGTACATCTCACTGTCATCACACTATCAGGTTAACACAAGCCTTTTCCTAATAGAGGCCACTTAATGCATCCTGTGGTTTATTCCGGGAGAAAAAATAGTCACCCAAATCCACTCTCCCTGTCTCACATACTGGAAAAATGACTACGCGCCCACAAGGCAGCCAGAGCGCGGTGTGACATCAGTCTTCCTGTGGCCCGGCACTACTCACTAATGGGTGATACCAGCCATGAAACCTAAAACAGCAGTAGCACAAAGCCGAGCTGGAGCTTCATGTTGTAAGCCACATGACCCTTTGACCATTAACCTAATGCATTGGCCTGAAAGCTCTTCCACCATAACTAATTATACTGTCGTGTTATTACTTTCCAATACCTCATCTTGACAGTCAAGTGTCTTTGAGCTGGTCTTGAGAGCACAGGAAGGGCATCTGGCTAGAAAAAGTTAAAGGTGATTCACCAAATATATGTATATGTTATGCTTTCATAATCAGATGCGGAAGTGGGCAATATATCAACATTTTTATAATATTGTGAATGTTGTTATGAAGATATGCAAAATTTGAATATCAATTATATTTCTTTATTATATTGTTTATAGTCAAACATGCTACAAGAAGTTTTGTTGTAAACGTTAAATGTATAATAAGTAAATGTGAGATTTCTGCACTTTTGTGATTTCACATTTGTCTGAAAATGAAACCTCAACTAACCCATTTAAAGACATGTTTTAAAACATTTCTGTTAGATTGACATATTTTTTGTCTGAAAATCGATATTATAAAAAATATAGAGATAGTCATTTTTGTCAATATTGCCCACCCTTATCCATATGCTAGCATTTTGTTTTTGTTTTTTGTAAATACAAGATGACATGATATAGTTTCTAGATTTAGATTGTTTGATAGTCATACTCTTGTAATTTTTTCTTAATGTGTCAGTTATGCATGAGGTGATGGGCTAGGTGTTCTTATGTTGTCCAGCTGGATGCGTGGCCGGCATTCACTGGGCAGAGGAGTTACATGGAGTTTTTAATCTGTCTGTGCCTCTTCTCTGTCATTAACCCCGCGGCCCGACAGCCTGCTCCCCGTGACACTGACCTGCTTCACCTAATGAGCAACCAATTACTACAAATTAGGCGAGAGAAAGGCCATCGCTATCATCCACTACAGATTCCACTTAACAGTTAGCAGGGATTTGGATGTCGCAGGATGTACAGGTAGAATAAATAATGAGGAGGGGTTTTTTTCTGTATTCCTGTATGCTGATAGTATTGTCTGTGCTTGTGCAGTGTTCTTACAGTCATATTTTACTCCACAAAGTCAAGCTGCAGCCTCGAGTGAGCTCCACAGATCATCTGTATTTGCACCTGCTTGTGCTCCAGCTGGACCTGAATGTGTGAGAAGTGAGTACACCCACATAGTTAGTCTTTAACCTTGCACACCTGGCCACTCGGCAAGACCAGCTTCTCTCTGGCCCCAGCTTGATATTTATTCATTTATTTATGGGAATCCTGGAAATGATTGCCCTCGTCTCAGTCTCCTGTGGCAGCCAGGGAAGGCAGCCCAAATGCATGCGTGGCAGAGGAAATTAATTAGGAATTAATTAACTCATGCTAATGTGTAGGTTTTTTTTAAGGGCAAGCCTGTCAGCTAATTTGTAAAAAGTGTTTCACACAAACGCTAAGAGTCACGAACAGACAGTGTCTTGTAGGCTATTTTTTGATGCAAAAAGAAAACTGTGAAATCAGAGTGGGATAAAAGAAAGCCTTGAGATGTTAATAAACAAGAGGAGAGTGGCCTGCAGAGGTCGCCGTGCCTGCTTAGGCTCTTTATTTATTTGTCTCTGGTCTGTTATGGCCTGTGAGCTACACACACACACACAAATGCACACATACGCGTGTACACACACACACACACACACACTCCGAGAGAAGCAGTGAGACAGGGGAAGAGGGAAGTGAGGCGTTTATTTGTTGCTTCACTCTTAACAGGCTGTTGGCTTCGGCAGGGAACCCCCAAAGGTAGAGTTCAGAAACATATCTGTGTTTATTTGTGTGTACAAGTGTGTGTGCATGCTTTGAGCCTGTATCTTTGCTCTGCTTTGCCAGGAGCCTACTAACAGAGCTTGTGTTAATAGCATATACTCAACAGTGAGACGCTCTGCTTGCCTGGTTTACAGAAGAAACCCCTGGGACCATGTAACAGAGAAATCTGCATTCAGACACAATATGTCTATGAAAATAAACCTATATAAGAGAAAAAAGCAGGTGGTCTGAAAATGCATAATTGTGAAAGCCGCAAAACCTTTAAAAACAGTTGCACCAAAATAGATGACCTATTGTGGGAGTAAAAGTGGATAAAGTAGTCTAAAGCGTGGTGAAATAAAACCCAGTGTTAAGCATGGAGCAGTCTGGCCCGTGTCATCTGTCTGCTGATATATATGATGGTTATCTGGCCATCTCCCTGTGTTCTGTTAACCTTAGCCTGCTCACACTGAGGACTCTTAGCGGCAGTACAGACAGCTTGATCAATAGGTCAGTGTGCTGACAGCGGTCCTTAGGGTGCTCCTGGTAGAGGGAGACCGGGGTAGGCTGTGGCTGAGGAAGGGGGCAGTTAAGGGTGATCATGTATCCCGCTGACACACAGCACCTAAGCCTAAGGGATGAACAATAGCCACAAAACACTCATTTAACAGATGACCCTAACCTCAAGCATCTGAGAAATCACAGCCAGGGTTCCCACCACACTAAGAGGCACATGTCACCCTCAAGCAGGACCTCATCCAGCACCAATCATACAGTATTGACCAAATACAAAGTTACAGAAAATGAAAAGACTTAAACCAGTCAGTATTATAGACAACTATTTCCTAATTGCATTTCCTTGTCTTTTTATTGTATTTATTTTGTATTGTCAAGCGACTTTGAGTGGCCAAAAAATGCTATGTAAGTTTGATGTATTATTATTGTTATTGATAATGTACAGTATCTTCAATTTTTTTTATTGGAATTTCCCTGCCCCCAAGCGTTAGATCCAAACCCCATATGTTCTGGCCACACCTCACCCACAGCCTCATCCTTTCTTTAACTATTGACACTGTTTTCTCCTGCTCTAAACCGAGACAGCAGCATTGAGTTATTCTGACTTGTATGTTATTACTTGGCCGTCCCTTTGCTGTGGTCGTCTTCATGACAGACAAATCAAGAGTGTGTTAGGCACATGGGAGATGCTGCCACAGATAACCTTACATTTCCATTCAAACAGAGCCTTTGACAAAGCCTTAGCAACAGGCTCCTTAATCAGAGGGGGCCGGCAGCGCAGCCTTCTCCTCTGCTCTCCTTACAGCCGTGATCTTGAGAAGGAGCTGCAAATTGGAAATTATTACACATTAAACCCTCGGCGCACAGGCCACGATCGAAGTGGATCAATATCTTGCCTGGCACAATAAATCAGCCGCTTTCTCTCCCCTACCTCTCGCTTTCTTTCCAAGTGGCTATAGGGCGCAGAGCAACTGGAACATATTTAAATTTTCTTGTAACAAATTAATTCCAACATTTTCTCTTGATTGAATTAGGGCAAGTGCTGGTGCTGTCACAAGTGTTTGGGTTGCTCCCTGGGAGAGACAAATTGCCAGGCCTGGACACGGGTAACAAGCGGTGGTGTTGAGTCGCTGATAATCTCCCCACTAATTCTCCATTACAGCAAAATGAGGCCATAAATCTTCCTGACAGCTGATCGATGTAAACATTGTTTCCCCCATGATTGCCAGCTCTCCCAGCGGAGCTACTGTCCGCTCACAATCCGCTGAAATTACTCCCGCAACCAAGCCCTCCCTTTCTCCTCGCTCTCCCTTCTCCTGGAAGAGTGTGTGCATGGGATTGGCCTGCTGGGGAAACCAAAGTCACTGTTGTCCTGTCTGGGGTAATAGGTAGCCCATCTAATTTTAGCTCACAGCCTGCTAAACAAATGGAAAATATTAATCAAAATGTCTGCTCTTTAACCACTCTGTGCAATAGGAGAATGAGATTTGTCATTGTAGGTGCCACCACAGAAGCACGGCTGACAGAAGTATGGACCTTTATTTAATTGTAACCCAAGTTGCAAGTCTCTGAACCAGTCATGAAATTAGTAGTTGCTTAACAGGTGAAGCCAGTGTTCATTATTAATGTTTTAATATAATGTTTATATATATATATATAATTTTATCGCAGTAAGAATATTCTTAACAGTACACAGAAAATTATCCCTTACTACAGGCACATATATGGCCTTATAAACAAGAGGATTACTTAAAGAAGAAATATAATGCTCTTGTCTGCTATAGTATTGACAGCCATTGATTATTGCTTTATATTTTGGACATTTAAAATTGCTATAGAGATCCAAAACAACTTAATAAAATAAACAAGTCTGCTGACATCCATTGAAAAGTGCGGTGCTAATTTCTACCTGCCCCTTAACGGTTCATCACTTTAAACGTCATCACAACAAAGAAGAGAAGTGGGCATTTCTGGGGATAGGGAAAACAGGGATTTTCGGAGTAATGGCGTCTTGAAGAGGACTTAAACACACATGAATCACTCTAAATACAACTTCGAGTGGGTAAATGAGAAAAGAAAACAATTATAACATTGTTAAAAGCTCTTGAAAGTTTGTATTGTATAATACTATGATTTTGAACCACAATTGCAGCATTACCGGGATTCAACTGTCAGGCAATTGTTTTCCTATGATTTGTAGCAAACAATTGAAACAATATAAATATGAACAATATAAAGAGACTTTATCTTAACTAGAAGAAATTAAAATCAAGTACAGGGCCTTTATGTAATTCTGGTTTAATCTGGTTTCTGGTTGCTGCTTTGCAATAACATCTCCATGGACACAAGAAGAAAAGTTAAATAGCGCACCTTTAAGAATCTACACATGGAATTTAAATTGAGTTTGTTTAATGTACTTATTTTATAGCATACACTTGAATTTATCTTAAATAGCTTTTATTGTGGTGTTATATGCTTTATAAACCATATAACCTCCCAGCTCTGCCTGCACGTGAACATTCATGAGCACTGCTGCCACAGAGCACCCAAAGGGGCCCATCATGTGCGAGTGACCGAGATAAGACATCTTTCAATGGCTCAAAAAGGTTACACAGGCCAGCCACTCCATTGCAATTGGTTCCCGTCTGGCTGTGTCACTTGCATTATGACTTCATCACCCCGGAGAGAAGAGGAAGAGAAGGCAAAGAAAAACATTTCGCACTCATCCGTCAATGTCCATCTCAAATTACTGCTCAACCAATCACTAGAGAGGATCAATAGGAAGCGGCTGGGCAGGTTGGAGGAGCTGGGGCTTTGAGATGAAAGGAAGAAGGGAGGTCTGTAGATGTCCACTGAAAGACAGGAGAAGAAGTGATCAATGCAAGAAGATGGAGTTTATCATTTAAAAAGAGCCTGTGTGATGTTTGGGTACTCCCACCTGCTCTGAGCCATATGAGGACGACACACTCACCAATCAGACGTCTGTAACTTGAACGAAAACACAGATGGTGGAGTATGTTGAGCTGCAGATGAACTAATGGAACTGATGGGTTCGAAGCAGGACAATGGTGTGACTTGAGACGTGTTATATGAGCATTTTGTGTGTGTTCAACCTAAATGTAAAGTGTTTTTTTTTTTTTTATATTCATGAGTAATCGTAAACATGTGAAGTTTATTCCCACAATATGCTTTTGACTCATTTTGATATATCAAGAGGTCCATCTATACTTTCTACTGCACTCCATTTTTGGACTGGACTGAAAAGTAAAAAGAACCTTTCCTCACTCGCTGCAATGGCAGAAGGGGGTTATTTTGCAGCAGGTTCATGGTAAAATCCTGCCAAAAGGTTTTTAGTTCAAGTCCCGACTTTGAACAAACAAAAATAATAACAAGAAAAATTTATTGGTTGACCAAAAATGTCTCAATTCTTTATCCAGGCTATTACATTACCTGTTTGTTTGACCCGTTAATAACTATTATTAACAAAACTGGTACCTGAATACTTTTATTACAAAAGTGTTCTTTTTTAAGGATTTTTTGGCCCATAGGCAGCTTGGTGTGAAATGGGGATGAGCGAGAAGGGAGGACATGCAGTAAACTGTTGGAGCCGAGATTCGAACTCACGACACTGCGGCTGGATGCACTCGATGCACATGGAGCCTGGAATATGATTCTTTTACTTTTAGTTGAGAATTTTGTTTGTCTGTACTTTTACTTAAGTAACAAAATTGAGTACTTCGTCTAGCACTTATGACGTCCCTAGTAGCAACAGCTCAGAAGTCTGCCAAGTAGGTGGCTCTTTCTGAAGGAAACGTGGTTATATTTTTTTCTCCATTCTGACCAGTTGGTCTTATTACGCTCGATCCCTGTTAGTCCATCAACATTTCACTCTAGTCCAATATCACTCAACAATGTTAGCATTTATAATCATCCTCGCACTTGCAATTACTTCCAATTTGCATAGATCAGTGGCGCACGTTTAAAGGGCAATCTCTTACAATCACATCTCTACACTGTTGTAATTTGCAGAATTGTGGATGTATTGCTTCTGCCCACGCCTTCTCCACATTCAAAGTCACAAAAAGTGTCAGGCCTGACCCCTTTGCTCTTGTGTGCACGAGCGGAGCAATATGCACACTCCAATGCCGGGCGTGTGTGTTCAAGCAGCTGATTAACTCAATAAGAAACAAAGATCTTTATTGGGATGCTGTGTGCAGTAATGGTTGTTTGATTGGAAGCCAGTGGTTGTATTGACAGGTGAAGTGGACTGATTAATGGAGGCTTAGTCCAGAAAGGATAACAGTCCTTCACATGGCTTATTTAACGCTAAAAGAGTGACGGATAGTTCACTGCTGAGTGTTCACTTAGACGCCTCTTCAGGAATATAATTGACCTTATTATGCACTAGGAAAATAACAGTCAATCTGTATGTTTTTTGTTTTGCAGAGTCCAATGCCAACAGCACCAACCTCAGAATGTTCTAGTTTACAAGGGTCAAACTGGTATTTATGGTAATGTTCTTACTTACTACTGTTTAGCTTGTACCATAAAATGATATAGCATAAATTTAGGATGTTTATAATGAGTTAGTATCTTAGGGTTTATTGATTTACTCACAATTTATGTAAGATGAATGTATATTTGCTCCAGTGTTGCCAATTATGACTATACATTTACACACTAGTTTAAATATCCATTCTTAAGGTCAAAAAGGATTAATAGAAAAAAAAGATTTCCTCAAGGGTTCCCCAGTTTGCACCATGGTGTCATGCTTTAACAAGACGTGATTACTTTCTGGACAGTAATTAATAACCTTAATGTAATCCAAGGTCATGAACATGCAGAATTTTCATTTCAGTGCTTAAATTGTACAAATTGGTACAAATACATATAAATGCTATACAAGCCCTGCACTCCACCTTAAAGCTTAGTAACATCAGTATGAGCAACTGTCTGTTACAGCTGCTCATGCTAACTGTTTGACCTAAAGGGTTGAGTTGTTAAATAGACTCCAAGCAGAGAAAAAACTGTGTGGTGTTAGTCAAAACAAAGTAAGGAGAAAAGTGAACATAGAGTATCAGTATTGTGTCTGTCATAGAGGTCAAAGGTGACTTGTTTGGGGCTTGGTTGAAGCTCTAGTTTCAATTCACGGATCAGAATAGCTCAAATTGACACCAGGACCCCTCTGCCCACTGAATTAATCCTACACTCTCTTCCATTTGCCCGTTTTTTTGTTTTCTTTATCAGCTCCATCCATTTCTTTATTCATTCAGTTGACTTTTGAAAGGGGAGAGGTGACATGTCCCGGGGCATGTATGTGCGATTTGTTAAAGAAATAACACGATTTCAGCAGTAACATTTGCAGACTGCAGGGTCACAGGCAGTTGTATTTTTTCACGCTCCCTCTTCTCTCTCTCCCTCTGTCTCAGTTAAATCGATTGTTTGTTTGTAGGGAGCTCAAATGAAGAAGCAGCATTCAGATCCACGCTGGCAACGAGCAGAAACGCTGCTTGGGGGAAGAGGCAGGCAAAAAGCAGAGCGGCTCGCACCATCAGCGCTCGTGACCTTAGGGCCAGAGAGAGAGAGAGAGAGAGAGAGAGAGAGAGAGAGAGAGAGAGAGAGAGAGAGGAGAGAGTAGAGGATACAAACCAAGCAGCCAACACTGTTCACTGTGGAGCATGAGTCCATCTGCCCTGGCCCTCTGCTTAAGTGAGTGCAAATTAACCCAAATCAAACTTTAAGGGTCAATATGAATTAGCTATTTTCTGCATACCAAAGATAATAATACAAAATAAAATAAAAGAATCTAAATGCTCATTGAAAGGGTCTTTAGGTTATGTTAATTTATTAGACTGTTCTGCATGAATGGCAAAGCAACAGGTGAGGATCCCTGGTATGAATCTACAACCTTTGTAACAGACAAAAACTATAGCAAAAAAAAAACATTGACTGATAACAGACATGACGACTGGCTATCAAACTATCTCCATAAAAAGCAGGCTGTAGTCCTAATGAGGGAAAAGCAGTGAAAAGATGACACACATAAGGCAGCATGGTTTGTTTTGCTGAGTGTTGGCTGCATGTCTACTTCTTGGGTCTCCCTCTTGCGCTGTCATTGCCAGCTCTTGCGCTGTGGGTACTGGTGGCTGTAGCTCTGGAGCCCCACGGGGGTCAGCCATGTAAGGAACATAAAGGCCAATTTAATTTAGCGCGTCCGCGGCTACAAAGTATTTTAATTCCGACAGCTGTGACTGAGGAGTTAATATTTGACTTGTCAGAAGTAGGGCTGGGGCCACTGAATCATTGTAATTCTCATTAAGAGGCTCTCCCCAGCAGCGCCCTAATGCAGAATAATGAAAGTCAAGACGGAGTGAGCTTCTAATGCCAGTTGAGGCCTATTTTTAATATTCCCCTCTTGATGGATTAGGGAAGCGGGAAATTCATCTTGGATCATAGGGCCTAATTTAATAAGGGATCATTCCAGGAGTATTGCCATTTTAATAATATGTCATTTAAAGTGTCGTCTTCCATTTTTACTGTCCCCGTATGTATGCTTATATAATGGTGCCAGAGGGATGTGTTCTTACAGTGCTCACATCTCCACTGTGCCCGCTTAGACCACACTACCCTGAACACTACATGACTCAAAGTCCCTTCTGGCTTCACTGTTTTCATTTCACTTTTCAGCTCATGGCCGACTGAGTGAGCGCTGTGAGAAGTTCAGTTACTTAAGCTCGGTGCTGCCTGCTCAAAATTATTTGTAATATATTTAGACAAAATAACTACAATATGAGAGTTGGGATTGTAATATCACCCAAAGGAAATATTATAAAGATACATTACATTTGCTCCATCACAAGTGATTAGAGGCACTCAGAAGCAGCGGAGCTATAATTATCCAGCCCACTCACAAAAGTGGCTTTCACGGAATAAACAAATCTGACTAACATGAGCAAGTTTGATGTTTGCAGCAGCGCTCACATTACAAAATTATATTGTGAGGGAAATAGACAAAAATGATGTGCTAACATAATCAGAACGAGTTATTTATCATCAATATTTTGCACTATACACAAGAATGATAAGACTGATTTAACTTGGTTGTTTTGGTTATTACCACATCACAAAAACACATATTCCCATTTATAGATTATAGCTGAGTTTATTTGCAATATGTAGCTAGCTCATTTTGTATTTTGGCAACCAACAATATCTGGTATGCACAAAGGAGTTTCAGGATATGAAAACAAAACAAGAACTTCATTATTTTGTTGACAAACGACAAAAAATGCCAATGAAATGTGTGGGCTTTTTAATCGAGGAGGGCTACAGCCAATCCTCTGTCAATAAAAAAATATTGTTTGGAGCCGATTCAGATGAATAAAACAAAATAAATAATGTAAACTCTGATGAAAAAAAGAAAAGAAAATGCATGTATGATGAAGTACCACTAACTGACTTAATTTTGCCTGTTAAGATGGCCGTAGCTGAAGGCATGTCATGTTAAATGTATGTCTCCTGTCATCATGAAGATAACAGCAGCCTCTCAAACCGCTGCAGTCTAACAAAGTGTTCCTCTTTAGCACACTCATGTCTTTGGCACCTCAGTCCATCAGCTTCTCCACATACTTCTTCTATCTCTTTTACACATACCACTGCTCTTATCCACTGATACAGCTGACTTTGGGCTCAGTTCAGTTCACTTTCCCTCACCGATCTGCAACTAAATACATAAGTAAGTAATCATTAATAAATTAAAGAAAAAATCTATTGGGATTTACTATTGTGTCTACATGTTAATTATGAAGAAAGAAAAAAAAATCAATATGTAGTGTAAGAACAGCAAGTAATTTTATGAAAAGAGAAGGACTATGGAGGTTTTAAGATGCTAAATACTAAACTCAGCGTTCATGTCAAAAATATTCTGTAACACCATAGTGTGGTAAATGTATTAACCAAGTAGTGATCCAGCGGTTTATAGGTTGTTCCATGGCTGTTTTGTTTACTTTTTATATTGC
The DNA here is from genome assembly GCA_015082035.1 of Chaenogobius annularis. Taxonomy (NCBI): domain Eukaryota; kingdom Metazoa; phylum Chordata; class Actinopteri; order Gobiiformes; family Gobiidae; genus Chaenogobius; species Chaenogobius annularis. The sequence goes on along the minus strand of BJKM01000019.1, from coordinate 920,107 downwards.
TTGTACTAATGTATCTCTATCAACCTTTGGCACAGTTTTTAACGTTCTATCTGACCAGTAATGTAATGCTTTTGATGTTCGATCTGACCAGTAAAGTAGAATTTTTCATGATCAATATGGACCAGTAACATAGCGTTTTTTACATTGAACCTGACCGCTTCTGCAGTAACATAGAGTTTTGATGTTCAATAAAACCAGTAATATTGTTTTCACATTCAATCCGACCATACATAAATGTTATTGACATCATTATGACAGTAACGCAGCGTTTTTTTCCATGATAAATCTGACCAGTAACGCAGAGTTTTTCATGATAAATCTGACCAGTAACGCAGAGTTTTTCATGATAAATCTGACCAGTAACGCAGAGTTTTTCATGATAAATCTGACCAGTAATGCTGAGTATTTGGACGGGGCACGACCACGAGCTCTATTTTTACATGCCATTTGAGAACGAGATAGTGTCCTTCGCTCACACCCCCCATCACCGAGAAGGCTATTGCAGGCCTATGTAATTAGACGTTGGCAGCTTGTTGAGCCAATCCAATACTCCATCCACACTGGGGTCCTGCCTCCGCCCGTGCCTCCTTTGGCCCCCATAATGCAGCTCAGTCAGCTCTAAGCATTTTGTCTGCCCTTCTCCCAGCTAGTGACATTAATTTACATTATCCTTCAATGAAACATGATGCACACCACCCCCACTAGTGGCTCACACATGCACGCTCACAGCCCACTTAACCTGCAGATCCCAGTTGAACTTGATGCTGTCCCCCTACCATTATACATTACCTATCTTATTAGTCCATAATACAGTTTGCGAATGTCTGTGTGTATGTGTGGCATGCTCGTGAGTACTGCATATCTTAGGAATAGCAACTCCCATTACTTGCCTAAGGAGTAAATTACCATAGCAATGCAGCTGTCAATACTGTTGTATTAATGAGAGGACACAAGTGGCAAGATCGATAAAAACATCAGAATAAGAAGTTTAGGATGATAGGCACCTCCCTGCTTTAAAATGTGTTTACTTTTAAGTGGTTGACCCTTTTCTTCCAGAATGCACTACGACAAAGAGAAAAAACTTGCTTTTTGAATGACATTTTAGAGTTGATCAAGTCTGTTTGCATAAAGTCAAAATTATATATGATATGTGATTGCATATATATACTCTTTTTACAGTTGCTTATGTTACAATTTAATGAGCTTTTGGAGACTGGAAAACAGGCATTTGTGCGTTTGTAATACATTTTATTTCTTCTCAAATATAATATTTAAGAATGGTTGATGTTTCAAATGTGCCCAAAGCCTTCAACCGTCCAGTTTCCATGTTCTTAAGCAAAAACAATCTTTGATCTTGTTAATTGTATTTACATCATTAGGAGCTCCTTGAGTGCCATTCTCTGAAAGAGCTTTGTTCGTGTTTACAATTTTTTCAGATCAAAATCCTAGGCATTCCTTATACAGTTATGATGTGTTTGTATGCAACTAACCAGCAAAAAATTTTACTAAATTGCATGAAGCACATCTATCATGGCCTTGTATGTTTTCTAAAATCAGGGAAATGTATAGATATTTGGGCATCTACAGATTTATGAGTGTGTGTGTAAAACTCCTAACAGCTTATATGAGCACAGAGTTGGGTGTACACAGGTGATTTATGCATACACTGAAAAGCGGCAGCTATTTTCCATCCCATCTAAACTTTTCCTTGACCACAGGCGTCTGTCACCAGTTCAACAGCACTTGAGTGTGGCTGACAGATATATAAATGGTTATAAATGTTCCCTGAGTACCATGTTGAAAAAGTGTTTAATGCCAGAATGAATGATCCTGGACCTCCCTGGATTTAGCCACATTAAAAGGACATTTGAGCATCCCCATACAAATACAAGGTGATTGGTCTGCGTTTTTGTCATTGCATGATATTTGAAAATGACATTTTGTAAACTTCAGACAGTGTGAATACAATCAATATGAGATGAGTTAGGTCTGTGTTTCCAAAAGCCTTTTGTAATTTAAGATGTGTGTACAAACATTTGATGATTGAAAAGCAAGACCTCTATTATAGTTACACACAGATGATTGGATCTTACCAGCTTGTAACTACAGAGGCATGGGCCAAGTGGGCTGCAGTTACTCTCTCCTTTGGTTCTTTCTGTCAAATTCGTACACACTTTTCCCTCAGACCACAATCATAATACATACATAAACCAACCTGGACAAAAATGCATACACAAGCCTGTGCATCTGCAAACACCAAATGTTGCCCCTTTTCAATGGAAACAATACAATCCTGTCAGAGTTACTAAAGCCCACAGATCTCAATAGAGACCCCCTTGTTATGTCTTCTACCAAAGCTGGGAGGTATACATTATGCTATCATCCTAATCTGCGAACCAGCTGCAAATGGAAATGAATTAATAACAAATAAAAAGCAGGCAGTGCATAACTGCATAGCATGCCCCAGGGCACCTAAACAGGAAACAGTGAAACAATTAGACTTTTGTTTTGTTCTGACCTCTGTTTTGTTTTGTTCTACTTAGCTGTTGAACAGAATGAGTAGTGAATACAAAAGTGTTTATCTATCTGCAATCAGCAGAGTAGAACCTCCCTGGTCATAGCAGGGGTCAGATCTAAGTGAACACCCACTTTTTATCCTACAGTCAAATTAAATGTAGTATTAATAGTGAGCTCTAAATGCATAACTCAGCTGACTGCAGCCCACACTCGTGCTGTGGTTTGCCACCCAGGCTTGCACGGTGCCCGTGTGCGATAAGAGGTAGCGATACAGCACCCTAATTGCTGGTCTGAGCTCAACTGGAGGGAGTTTTCTGCAGGTTTCTTTTTCACTTTCACTCCCTGTGATGTGTTTGAAGTGTCTCTTTTATCTGCTGTTGCTCCTGATGGCTGTTGTCTTTCGTGGTGCTGTGTGCGTCCTGCTCTCTTAGCTCCTCCAAAATAACAAAGGCAGGCCCTCTGAGAGATGAACACAAGGAAACCTCCACATACACACATGCATTTGTGCAAACTGCCCTGGGACTGAAGAGTCAATCATACGTGATATGCAGAAACTGCATTTATTGTCCTTATAAGTGATTGTTGAGCATGTCCTAATTTGATAAAAGGCCAGTCCGGGAATTGCGAGTAGTGTTTGTCTCAAGGGTTGTAGCTGGGTAAATATAGAAAGTAAGACAGCAGTTGATATGAAGGATAGGCATGCTCTTACTCACGGTGGTGAGAGTTGTTTAGATTCATATGGGACCATATAAGCCATTTAGTAAAAAGGCCATCCTCTCCCTGACCCAAAGCCCACAGTTCAATGTTTGTGCATGTCACTTGTTATACTAAGTGTCTTTGTTTGGGACAGGGCTGAAGTCAGAGGGGCAGCAGCAGCAGTCTGGCTGGCTCCCGGCTGGCTGTGTGAGGATGTGTGTCTAAAGAGTGTGTTGAGAGGAGAGTGAGAGCGTGGCTCGTCTCCATGTCTAATCAGCAGAACACTTGTGTGTCCCCGTCTCATTGTCTCCTGGGCCCCTCAGAGTGGAGGCCCTCCACTCCGACAGCGCACCTCAGGACATGCTGATAGATGGCTCACTGCTCCAAAGAACTGTCTCCAGCCCATTTCAGGACACAGGAAACTTATATTATTGTTTTTACCAAAAAGATTATCTATCTTTTGATAGGACCATTCAATTCAATTTACAGTTGGCAATTTTAGATGACAGTGTGATGTTGGTACAATTGCATCTCTGCAATTGTATTGGAGACAATATACTGTAAGTTCTTCAATTACAGTACAGGAAACCTCACTGAGGCTCTTTGGTGGGACACTTCTCTGCTCTTGCGCGTTTCAGGCAGCAGTGTTTCCATCTCCTCCATTAGGCCTATACTGGCGAGGCGTCCAATCAATAATTCAATAGTTTTGGCGTCTTAATCCAACCCCAAACAATGAGACACATTAAACCTTGTAGACTTCAATGCAGACTGTGTGAGCAGTATTAATTAATAGCTACAGACATTGTGTTTTGTGTGGAAATATTGGAAGGGTAATATGATTCCAATTTATATAATAAAAGCCTCCTGAGCCAGATGCTTATTAAATGTTCAATAAAAAGCGGTAAAAGTCAGGAATCATGCATTTAAATAGGTTTTTGTTTTATATAGGCGAGATGCGATAGACTGGCCAGTCTACAAACAGAGCATGACAGTGGAAAATGTAACTTGAACCACTTTTACTTGACGAAGCCCAATATGGTTACATCAACTCTTTGGCCTGGGAATGTGCCAAATGGATTTTGTATTCAATTAGAGTGTAGTTTAGGAGCACAAAAAGGTCTACGCTATTTAAAAAAAAAAAAAAATACATTTAGTGCAGTTATCAAGCTTTTAATTAAGGCCATTAGTCTACAGTTAAGCAATTACGCAAAACGTTTTTGTTTTATATTACGCGCTACCGATGGCCGTGCGTTTTATCTGCCTGTTGGCCTGTCCATCTGCTTGTAGTGGAAATGAGCAGAGCTCCTCTCCAAACGCTCTATAACCAAACTATGAATAATGCATTGATTTGGAAGCGGAGAAGCAAGAGAGCCATGTTCCCCACTAAACGGGCCTGTCACCAGCGTGACGTTATCAAAAGCCCGACATACTGCCTAAATTATTCACATCCACGGCTTTGAGCACAATAATAATAATAATAATAATAATAATAATAATGATAATGATAATGATAATGATAATGATAATGATAATAATAATAATAATAATAATAATAATAATAATAATAATATTAATGATATTAATGATAATAATAATCATAAGCAATCATAATAATAATAGTTATAGAGTAATTAAGAAACGTAGTTTAATTTATTACAGGAAAGAAAACATTTTGTTTTGATGAATTCACGTTTCACAGAAAGGTGGACAAAAACAGAGATGAATTTTCTTCAGGAAATCGTGCCTCAAGTTACTTCCACTGTTTTATAAAAACATAAATTTACAATCCGAAACCACTTAGGCTACACAGGAACAAAAATAAAATGTACAGTCCCACGGGTCGATTTGAAGCCACTAAATGATAAAAAATAAGTATGTTTTTGCGTGTATAAACATATTTTACACTTGCCCGTACCGCAGCGTTACTGGCGTGGGGCCTGCAATATCTTGAACAAACCTCGTGCGGGTGTCGCCCGGACAAAAGGTCTGCACTGATCTGACATGTTAGCAGAATGCTCCCAAGTGCCAAACAAGGCCAAACTAAGCCAAAATAAGCCAAGGTGAGTTGGGGCAGGAGAGAAGAGTAAACACAGACACGCTGCATCAGGCATAGGACACACTCACTTTTTAGTTGGCCATAAACGCAAACATTTGAAACACTGCATTTACTCTCTCTGTTCAGTCACAGAGAAACTAATGAAAAAAGACGAGGCCAGCCTCTATATCGATTCATTAAAACACCAATAACAATGTTTAAAGAAAACAAGTGCAGAATGGTTCGCCTGTTTGACAAAGAGCCCACCGTCCAGCTGCATGGTCTCCTTCGGGCTGTCCCTGGCCCTCAGGACCACAGAGGGACAATTCATGGTAGGCTACAGTTCTTTTCTTTTTTGTTTCATAAATAGCCTATATTTATACATATTACCATTGTCCTTCATCAGAAAGAAAACATAAATATGGTCCTTGGATAATTCTCTCAATGAGTCCATGTGATGTAACTTCTGCGCCGTGCTGTTGTTGTCACAGTCCCAGCGCAGCCGCGTGTTTTTTGGCCTTGAGCCTCAGATCTGCGATGCTTGAGTTCTTGCTGGTGTTCTTGGCCGCGGCGGCAGCAGCCACAACGGAGGCCGCAGAGGCCGACTCTGCCAGTGTGGCCAAAGGCAGTCCAAACGGTGGCGCGGGGAACATCATGTATGGCGCATGCGCTGCCAGGTGAGAGTGCAGGTGATGTTGTGCGTGGGCCACGGCACTGTCCAGCTGCAGTTGCGCCTGCACCTGAAAGGAGAAGGGCGGTACGTTGCAATGACTATCCTACAGGACGAGACGCACGGATGGGGAGAGAAGGGGGAGAAGACGCGTTAACTTTGCATTGGCTGTTTGGATGGCTCATTTAGGCCTAAACAATGTCTAGGTTAGTTTATCTTTATATCATTTATCTCAGAATTGTCTTCAAAATGCAGTTATTAAGTAAGAGATATAGCCAATTTAACATGATGGCCTGTTCTGGTGAGAGACAAACATCTCAGCCTGGAAGTCCTGCTGAAGGCCCCAAGGGAAACTTTTAGTTCCCCAAACCTAAATGATAAATCTATGAGGTAGTTTTACATGTGCCATCAGTGAGTAACAAGGGTAATTACACAAACTTGTTTTGTTGTTGCCCCTATATTAGAACTAGAGTTACTGCACAGCACTTAGGCACAGGCAGTGCCAAGACAACATTCAGGGGATTGGTGTGGCTATAATAGTGGCTTCAAAAGAACTTGCCTGTTGGAATGGCATCCGTAAAGCCCCCACGTTGACATATGGCGCTACACGACATGCTTCAAATTGATTGGCGGCACCAATCAGCACTCCTGAAGAAAAAAAGAAAATATAACCTGTTATTAGTGTCTTTTAAAAAAACATAAATAAATAAACTAGTGTATAGCCTACTTATAAGTGATAGTGTATTATTCATTTCATTAGAACTCTAAATGTATGTGTGCTCAAAATGGAACGAGGTTTTAGTGTTTAGGCCTATAACAATAACATTGTTCCAGAGGTGTATACCTTTATGAAGTTGGTTTTCCTGCTTTCTGCATTTGGCTCTTCTGTTTTGGAACCAAACCTGTAGGGAAACAAATTAATTAGAGTCCCGCTGATTGGCAGCTGCTTGTGAGGCCGTGTGTAATTCTTCTCCAAGTGACAACAACCACGGAAAAAATAATATCCCCAAGGAGCGCTGAAACATTAATGACGCTGCTTAACCCGGATTTTAATTATTACATTTAGTGTAGCCTATGTGTTACAACGAGGGAGCACGGGGGCTGCTGGAATCAGTGTCAGGGAGATAGTTTAAACGAAAGCAGTAGAGCCACAAAAGGGTTACATTAAATTCTTGTTGGATGAATAGAGCCCCCCTTGTTGAGATGTGCAGGGATATCGGCCTATAATAAATAACCTTGTCAGCGTTGGTTTCATCTTTCTATAGATTTGTGTCCCCGAAGAGTTGAATGGACTCTCAGATATCGAATAGCAGCAAAGCTATTACGGTTTGGGACATCAGAGCAAGGCGATCTGAGAGCATCTCCCTCGTTCTCATCCCATTTCTCTTTCATTAAATGACCGCTGAAATTAATTACCCTTATCAGCTGAAAATCCATGTCGGCGAAACGCTTAAATGCCTCAGTTGTGTGTAATCACTGCCATCACGCGCGCACGCACAAAAAAATGCTTCAAACAAGTCACTTGCCTTAAAATCGACAAGCGTCAATTTCACAGCAACGGCTTGGAACCCAGATTAAACGATGTATGACTATGATAATCTTCTCTGGATTTCAAAGGCAAAGTTTGAGCCGAATTTTTGCAACATGTCAATCTCCAGTCTCCCTTTACATCAGTTCAGTGCGCACGGTGGATTGAAATATCATATTGATTTGTCTGTCAACTGACTTCATTTATTGACCACAATATTATGTCAATCGGAAGTCCTTTTGTGCATGCCTTCAGGTGTAATTTATGACTATAATAACTGCCAAATCCGTTATTGATTGAGGTTGAATAAAACAAAAATAAACGGAATGCCCTTTTGGACATCTGGTAAATTTAGTGGCATGTATTACTGTTAGAAAAGAGAGTTGTTTTTGATTGAAAATAAAACTATAATTTATGCAAATCCCTTTGCGCATGGCACACAATGCGTTCTTTGGGGACATTCCAGATCGGGATGGGGGAGCCTTGGTTTCAACTCTTTGTGGCAATTGTGTGTTTTGATTTTATTTGTGTTCAGGAGTGTATTTGTTGTAACTTCACATTTTCCGCCTAGAGTATGCCCTGTTTAGTGCGTAGAAAAAAGGTTTATTAAGATAGCTTTATGTTATTTATGCCATCATGCCACTATACAAGCCCCCAGACTCCAGCCTTACTAGGTTTCTGCGCAGATGGTCCAACGATAACAGACCTGACAAACACATTCCTCCTTAACATTATATCCGGAGAGTTAGCGCAGCCCGTTACGCGCTTTTATGACACAGTCCATTGGGTTAAAATGGACAAAATCAAAATAAACAATTGGCTAAAGAAACCACTCGTATGGAAGGCAACTTTTACAAAATATAATAGTCACTAAACACATCGCCAGTTGGCTATAGGCCTATGTAAATTCAGGCAGACGTTTCTGTAAATTAAAAAATAAAGCAAACATCCCACTATAATTGTCTTTGATATTTTCGTAAAATAATAATAATAAACTGTGAGTCATTTATTTTATAACATGGCGAAATGAAGTAAATATAATACAATTTCCTTAGTATTTTGTATTATTTACAGGGAATAATGCATACCTGTACACGGGCCTCTGATAGTCCTAGTCGTTGGCTCAGCTCTTCCCGCATGAACGCGTCCGGATAGTGCGTTTCATCGAACAGTCGCTCCAGTTCGTTTAGCTGCTCCAAAGTGAAGTTAGTCCGACTTCTCCTCTGTTTGATTTTTGTCTGTGCCTCGTCCTCAATGGGTTTGGAATCCTCTTTTCTGTCTTTTATGTCCGTGTTGCCTGCGTGAAGATGTAAACATTAAAATATTGACACTGCCACGAACGCTTTTCTACATTTGCTGGCCTAATTCTGTGCGTAATTTGACGATGAAACACAGTCCCGGTCATTAAATGTGCGTTGACAAGCCAATGAAAAGCAAAAAAGTGTGCCCTCACATCCCTCAAATATCACACAACTATCAGACCACGGATGTTTTGTCGAGCTACATAAAGCTCTTTAATAATTAACCGCTTATAAATATGTAAGCCTGTTCCCATGCTGGATGCCTCAAAACCGCCGATCTGTTTTCAAAGCACACTTCTCTATTTTATGGTTCCTGCAAATGTTGTCCATTACGCACAAAAGCAATGCCATGGGGACGTATGAATCATTGCCATTTTTATATAAATATGTGGTTATTATTATTTTTCTCTTTCTGCAAAATAGACTATGAAATTAAAATTGCAATATCCTATTTGGAGGATGGATTTACGCAACGATAGACCTTTATATGATTTTACAATTATGCAGATAATAGGTGCATGTGTAGACAAAATTTTGTACAGTGTATTCGTCAGATTTGTATTCAGTTCATCCCTGCACATCACGCGCTTCACACCTGAGAGCAGACGTACGTAGACATAACCTGGTTTACACGTTTCATTTATGCACTGATATGTGTGTGTGTCAACTCTCAGAAGCGCGTTTCTGTAGATTTTTTTTTTCCCCCCAAAGATGTTAACAATGAATTTATTGAACAAAGTAGAACTAAATAAAATAAAAGCGTAAAAACAATTGATGCCTTCCTATTTCTATTTATTCCGAATTATTGGCACTAAACTCACAATGAGTTCGCATTAAATACCACTAAGGCTGAGAATATTATCCAAATTTTATATATTCACCAAATATATAGTTACTCAACAATTATGCATAGAAACAGCCATGGCAAAATATTTAATTTGGGTAAATATTGTTTGTTTATTGAACAATATTTTTAGGTAGCCTAATAATATTTATCAAGATTCCACAAACTTGGAAAACTGTGACAATTTATTTTTAATAGAACACCACACACTAAATTAAAAAGATGTTTTTTAGTTTATCGTGCTAAGGGTGCCCAAGATCAAAGCATGCACATAATTCGTAAGCAGACTTACCGTCTATGAGTTTAGGGCTCCCTGAGTCCCTGATTCTTTCTGGGCCGAGCATGTCCGTTTCTCTTCCTGGTGAGAGTGCGACGTTTCGGCTGACAACTGCTCCTGCGACCGCTTCTTCTCGACTCCCGGGCTCAAGTGTTAAAGACTCCCTGCTCCCTGCGCGCGCCGAGCCGGTCTCCAGCACCTCCCTGTAGGTTATCACCTCCTTCTTTTCCTTCACTTTC